>JAQGBT010000895.1:0-39346 GCA_034698585.1 Disparrhopalites patrizii | reverse complement strand
TCTCTCTCTTTCTCTCAATTTTTTATCTCCCTCTCTTTGTCTCTTTTTCTCTCTCTCTCTCTTTGTCTCTTTTTCTCTCTCTCTCTCTTTGTCTCTTTTTCTCTCTCTCTCTCGTTGTCTCACTTTTTTTTTCTCTCTCTCCTTCTCTCACTTTTTTTTTTCTCTCTCTCTCTCCCTTTCTCAATTATCTCAATTATCTCTCTCTCTCTTTGTCTCACTTTTTTACTCTCCGTCTCTCTTTGTCTCACGTTTTTTTTCTCTCTCTCTCTTTTTCTCTATTTCTCTCTCTTTTTTTCTCTCACGTTTTTTTTCTCTCTCTCTTTGTCTCACTTTCTCTCTCTTTTTCTCTCACTTTTTTTTTCTCTCTCTCTCTTTGCTTTCTCTTTTTCTCCCACTTTTTTTCTCTCTCTCTTTGCTTTGTATTTTTCTCTTACTTTTTTCTCTCTCTCTCTCTTTGCTTTCTCTTTTTTATCTCTTCTTCCCTCTTTTGCTTTCTCTTTTTCATTTCTTCTTCCCTCTTTTGCTTTCTCTTTTTTCTTTCTTCCTCCTTCTTTTGCTTTCTTTTTTTCTTTCTTCCTCCTTCTTTTGCTTTCTCTTTTTTCTTTCTTCCTCCTTCTTTTGCTTTCTCTTTTTTCCTTCTTCCTCCCTCTTCTCTCCTTTCTTTCTGGATTTTTATTCCAATCTGTACACATTACCCCAAATTATTTATCCATCCCCCCTTCTCTCTTTTCTCTTTGCTCTCATTTTTTATTTCTTTCCCTTTTTCTTTCCTGCTGCTTTCCCTTTTTTTCGTCATATCTCTCTCCGTCTGTATTTTTTCCTGCTCTTTTTTTGCGTTTTGTATCTAATACTTGTTTTTGTTTTTCTTTTCCTGCTCTTGAACACCCTTCTCTCTCTGTGTCTGTGTGTGTTTTTTCCATCTGATCACTTTCTATTTTTTCTTTTTGCTTTCTCTTTATTTCATTCCTCCCCTCTTTCTCCCGTATGTTTTCGCTCCTCTCGTCTTCTCCTTCTAGCTTTCTCCTTCTCTATTATTCTCTTTTTTTTCTCTCGCTACAGCCCTCCTCCTCTCTCTCTCTCCCGTTTCGCTCCCTCTGTAGCTCTTTTCTCTCCTTCAAAGGCATCCCCATATGACACGAAATTCCTTTTTGTCCTCCATTCATAAAAATTGCGCTGGGAGAAGAGGGGAAAAGGTCAGAATGGTGGCTTTTCTTCACTCTTGGTCCCCTCTTTGAAAGGATCTGATCCCCTTCACCCTCTGCCATTTCTCAAAAACACCTTCAGAGATTGTAAAAATAGATATTTTTTTTTATATACATATCTAGAAGTTCAACGAGCGAAAGTTCTCCGTCACAAGATAACTGGCCATCTGGAGAGAATTCTACATATGTATATGTATGTACCTATGTATATACATAGTTATACGTACATATGTATATGTCTGTACTGAATGTAATTGAATGTGCCAGAAGCCAGAGGAGATGTGCGTGAGTGGAAGATGGGGAAAGTTGTTGATTTTCTTCTTCTTCTTGTTCCCTTCTTCGTCGAGGTACATGAATTGACTCTTAGGAGAAAGTACAAAGAAGGTCTGGAAAGTATGGTTTTTGGAAGGCAGACAATGCTGGAGAAAGTATGGATGGGCATGTAAAGGTCTGATAAGGGAGAGACATTGAGGGAGCTCCCGGGCGGAAAAAAGAGACGGGCAGAATCCCGATAATCCCCCGTCTGTATGCATGAATGCTCCAAGTGAAAATAATTGAACTTAACCAAATCCATGACTATGTCAATACAATTGCTATGCTCGATAAACAGTGTTGTGTAATGGAATTTTTTTTCCTTTGGGTATACAAACTTCCCCTTGAGAATTGCTCCCATACCAGAATACGAGCAAGAATAATCTCAATGCCTTTCCAAGTGAGTACCCTTTAACCAAAATTTTATTCAATAATTATCAATCAAAACCACACATCAAAACTCCACCTGATTAGCATATAGGATTCGGCAGAGTCTTATGTATGAGGCCGAAGCTCTGCAAAATTTCCCAGGAGATTCACTATATTCCAAAAATAATATTAACCATAATCAGATCTTTATAAATACATTAAAAAATTAAATATACGCATATAAATTGAGCTCCAATTTAAATTCCTAAACCCTTTTCAAAAGGTGAAAATTACATTAAGTTCCTAAATAAATTTCGCTACATCTTCAAACTTTAAGAATGGTATTCCAGTCAATCTTGTAAATGAAAAGTCGCAAAAGGAATCCCACGGGGTCACAGGGATAGTTGGGGCAGACGTCCGCCTTTTTGGCAAAAGTCGTCAGGATCCTCCTCTTAATCCCGTACTCCGCCGAAGTTGAGAAGAGGGAGGAGATCCTATATTGAGTAATCAATGTCAAAATGAGCTTATGTATAACGCAAAAAAATGGTAAAAAGGTCCTCTTAACAAGGTAAAAAGTAATATGAAGGGCGTAGAAGCAAAAGGGATTTAGTCCATGCTTTAGAACCTGGAGATTTTCTCATCAAAACTCGATACAAACGGACTTTGCCCTGTATCACGTATTTCCGACGGACGTATTTCAGACGTTCCGTTTCACGTCTTGCCAGAAGTATTTTTATAAAAATCCCAAATCAAAATTTTCCCTAAGAAAATCAATCAAAATTTTCCCTAAGAAAATCAATCAAAAATTTCCCTAAGAAAATCAATCAAAATTTTCCCTAAGAAAATCAATCAAAATTTTCCCTAAGAAAATCAATCAAAATTTTCCCTAAGAAAATCAATCAAAAATTTCCCCTCTCGATTAGCTCGTGCAGCAGATATTTCGAAATGGACTTAAACCAATTTGGAACCATAGCCTTGACGTATAGAACGAAAAAAAAAACTGGGGAATGAGGCTGGATTTTCAGCGGGAGAGAAAAACATTTGCGGAGGGAAAGAATAAGAAACTGGTGGAAATCAGATTTTCGCCTACGAAGAAGTGTATTAGATGGAAAATACAGATTGCGGGGAATTGATTATTTTTTGTGGTGGAGGAAAAGATATAAAAAAAAGTAATTGATGACGCAGTAAATATGCACATCATGTAAAAAAAAATTTACCTCTCAGCAAAGTGTCTGATATAACTCCGTCGTCGGGTGTAATTGGCAATCTCACAGCTAATCCTCTCGATGCATCGGTCTCGGTCCAGGATCCCCCGGACGGTTGAGAGGGAGCGGGCCGTGTCATTGTAGATGTAGTAGTCAAAGGGGTGATAAGGATGAGCTGTCTTCTGACTGGAATCCACAAAGAGATTCGTTGGTCCCGAATTTTTCCTCATCCTCTTGGATAAATAGGCAATGGGATCTCCAGTGGCAGCGCTGAGGATGGAGTAGAAAATGGGCTGGAGGATGAATATCGTGAACATTGCCAGGGGTCCCAAAACCCGGAAAACAATGTTCACCGTCTGGAAGGTCGAAGGGGTATCCTGTTTATTTTCGTAGGAATCCCCGTCAAAGTATTTCTCCAGGTCCCAATTCCAATTGTTCCCGGAGTCCTCCACCGTTTTCGATGTCTTGGGGTAAAGTGCGACTGGGCCGGGATTTGGAACTGCCATTGATCTGATGCTTTCAGGATGACCGGTACAGATTACTGGAACAACTGCGAGACTAAGGATTGCCACAACACAGAGGAATAAATAATGGCTCATGATGACTGGAGAAAATACGAAAATAGAAACAAATATTCTTTTTAAAAATTTATTATTTTTTTTTTAACTATATAAAAGTTCGTGAACAATACTTTGAGCTGCCTTCACGTCAAAATCTTTACTGACGCTTGCCGGTGGGATTCCTTGAATTTTAAGAAGGGATAGACACGTTCGCTGGCCGATCCGTTACCACATAAGCAATAATAAGTATCTTATAATTGTGATAATCATTCCACAACCCAACGGCACACACACAAAAAATGTGTCATTTGATGTCATTTTTTTTTATGACTGCAGACGTTCTGATTGTTGGGATAAAGCCGTCGCTTATGCCAAAGGGAGACAACGAACATTAAATTAACTCAACAAGTACTGTCAGAGCTGGGAACGGAGTAATTGTATTTACGTGCTTAACAAGCACCGACAACATAGACAAAATACTTATAATTTCCTGGTACTGTTGTAATTGAATGAAAACATTATTTTGAGGGATTAGTAATTGTTGCTCTGTAGTGCTGAATAAAAACGTACTTCCAGTACTTAGATGGGTGCACATTAATTGGGACTTGAATTACTTTTGAAGATGTTACCAACATGATTTTTTTTAAACTCATTTTTTCCACATGTCCTATACAGCCTGAATTTAAGCCTTTCTAAATGCACCCTCTTTTATTCCATTGGTATATTGTTTACTGGAAGTAGGGATTGGAATAAAAATTTAAAGTTTCCGGCGAGTCAAAAGGCTGTCTTTATAGATTTAATTGCTTACACTGAAAATGTTCCCAGCTCTGACAAATAAAGTAAATATACATATTTAACGGACCACAATCAAAAGCAAATATCAGAATGGTGACAACTATATTAAGGCTTCAGACACAGACCACACCCTCAGTAAACTCCAACCGCCGAACGAATGAAGGGGTTGGGAAAAAGTAATCACAACCCTCTACAGCTAGGTGTGAATGTTATTAAATAATTTGAAATTTGAAATCTAACATGCAGATAAAGGAAAAGGGTAAATTATTAAAGAATGCTTTTCAATCGATTTTCATGCGTGACAGGTGGAAGCTAATAAAAGTCAATTAAATGTACTATTTGCAAACGTTCTGAACTTCGTCAGGGTGGTTAATGGAGATACCCACAGCAGATGGTGCTTTATTTTAACCAGAATAAAATTATTTTCACTACACAACTGTGAATGCCCTCAAGTCTGAGAACACAGCAAAATAGGAATATCTGTAGTGTGTGCAAAATCATGTGACAAGGACAATGGCCATGTTAAAGTTCTCCTATTGGCAATAATTCTATAACGAACCTGGAGTGAAATCTCAATAAATACCAACTGTCCAGGGAAACACAAAAACTTAAACCGTCTAAATGTGAAGAAGCTAAAAATGAATTTTGGAAGAGTTTTGGTCGCCTTGGATAAAGCAACGTAAATGGTGCACTTCTTTGTTTTATCCCTAAAACCCTGGAAAATTCGGTTTGCTTCGAATTTATTCCCTTAATTGTTATAATTTTTGTTGTTGGGTGCTCCCGTGAAATGACTGAGAGACTTCTCTTGGGAGTTTTAATTTTCAATGAAGGGATTGACACGGATGATTCCCCTGTGTCATTTCAAATGTGAGTGGAGATCGGCATCCTCCAGGTTTTGTTTTTTTGCAATTAGATCATTTGTGTGATTGACATGTGTAGCTATTGCAAGTATAGCTTGTCACCAACTTTGAAATGAAGTATTGCACATCTCCGTGCAGTTTGTACTGTAGATCAGAGGTTGTACAGGGAGGGCTAATGCTATTACACTACCGAGCATATGTATCTGCATGACTATGGCTTTGGATTGAGAAACACCTGGACAAGACGACAAGGACGGGAAAGATACATAAAAAGATATTGTTAATATATGTATGTATTCAAGTCATGTATACATGAATTGCATAAGTGCGTGCTTTTTCGGACTGCCGCACAGTGAACAACCGTTGTCAGTTATGTTACGACTGCTGCTTAGTTAAAAACAATGGCCCAACAACACATAGTTGGTGGCTGTGTCAAAACTTTAATGTTATATTATGTAATATTCTTTTAATTTCAGTTATTTAGATATTTATAGTAATGTATTTTCTGTAAAACTCACAAAACCAAAAAATAGTTAGGTAAAAATGTGTGTTGTAATATACTGAGTAAAAATTAGACTTGCATATCAGCCCTAGTCTCAATGTAAGTTGTACGTGGAAACATGTTTGCAGTTCTGAAATTATTAATCCTAACATATCAAGTATTCATTCCGATTCCGATACTTCTTCCACATCTGGATCAGGGACTTTTTTCTTTGACTTCGGACTCTTTGGTGTAGGACTCTTACTCTTGGACTTGGATGAAGAGGCATTTTCTTCAGCTCCGTCTGGTTTCTTGGAAAGCCTTGGCTTCTTCTTCAAATTTTGTTGATAGTCTATATAATTGTAAAGATTAAAAAAAGTTGCTTAAATGTCCACTCACCCAACAAGAGGAAGATTTAAATGCAAAAGATTAAACAAAACGAAACAAGGTTCAAAGAACGAAACGAATGTAAAAGAATCCAAAACATTCCAAAATGGACAACTTACTATCCAAAGCTTTTTTCAAGGGTCCCAAAAACTGTGTGAATTCCATTTCCACAATCCCATCAAGAACATCTTGTGCCAAAGTAGTTTTTCGATTCCTTTTTGTCGCCATTGCAGCAGCTAAAAATACACACAAAAATTTTCTGATATTAAACATTTCTGTTCATTAACAAAGTTTCCACTCGCCGAACCGTCAAAACATTCAGAATTGTCATAAAACAGAACAAGAAGTCACACTCATTTTCAAATCAAATCCGCAGAATCTATAAATTTGGAATTGCAGCTGGCAAATAAATAATTGACGGTTCGTAATTTTAGTTTTCAAAACCGCCAAATCTGTCATTTGACCTGATGCTGTCACGTAGAGGACAAAAACAGAGGCTGCTTTTGCAATGGCCTTCCTCGTTTCCACGGACACATTTGTACCGGCAGGGATAGCATCCGCAATTATCCGACTAATGACGGCCAGGGGCAAATTCAGGTCACCAGGATTTTCGGCCATGATCACAAACCGGAGTTAAGTGGACCACAATTTTTAAAAAACACAAAAAATAATCAAAATTTTCTTCTGGAACTTGACCCCAACACGGACGTTTCCTTTAAATGTCCAGAATCCAAAATATGCCTGTTTTCCGTCTTCTTTGGGATGTTGATTGTGTGAACTGGAAATTTTTGGAAGAGCACAATGCAAGTTGTATGGAAAACGCGCCTAAAAACTCAATGGCAAGCTGTTGAAAGATGTGCGAAAGCAAAAATAAGGAGAAAACGAGGAAAGAGCTCTTTTCTGGAGAAAAAGTCGAGGATGAATCTTTTCCTTCTCTTATGGAATTTTCTATGTTATGTACATAATATGCTCTCCTTCTTCTTCTTCCGATCATTATATCGACTGCAAGAAGATTTTCTGCTCTCTGTTTTTTTTATCCAATTTTTTTTTAGATTAATTCTCACAGGGAATGCAAAATAAACACACCCTGGATTGGCCTGGAATCTGTCACTGGAGAAAAGCAACTTTCCTTCACACTTGTCCATTTCTTCTCCAGTTACAGTTATTTTATACATTGATGGCCTATAGGTAATAAAATTGTTAACTTTATTACTTAATTGTATATAATATACAAACTTGCAAAACAGCAACCATAAAAGGCAATTGTGATAGTGATTTTGGAAAGGATACGAGTGACACAATTTTCTGGGTACTGAAAAGGAAAGACTGGGCCACCATTTTACTGGGTCAAAAGGTTTTTTTTTTTTTTGCACAGTACTCCTTTCTTGGATGCAACTTTCATGACTGCTGGATATTACTTAGAAAAAAAGGTAAGTGCAATGAAAATAAAAATTATGTCAATAATCGGTAACTAAATCTATTTGGATGGTATTTATCCTGCTAAAATTTGCAAATATTTGCCACATTTGCTTGCTAATGGTAATTCGAAGTCGCAGTAATTTTTTATTAATTGTTTGTTGAGTTAATTATGTTTATGTATATGTCTAAATATCTAACATCTGCACTATTTCAGGAAAGCGAGGGGACCAGTACGTTATGATGAGCCTATCGAAGAAGTTTTAAGGAAATCCAAACGGTGATAAAACAGTTAGAAGTGTAGCAATAAGCGCACACACGCTTGTGGTCAACCAAAAATTGCGTGCGAGATTTTATGCATCGTATTTTACGTGAAATTTGGAATCTGTATCTACAATACTAGTCCAACATTTTGAATCGTTTGACTGAATTCACACGTGGGAGTCTCCAAAATAAACATGGAGGACAAGTCGGATAAATATTCGCAATTGGGGAGCGAGCTGATTGAGCAAATACGTGCTACAACGGGGCTGAGTCATGAAATGTCACAGGTCACTCTCCAAACCGTGCTAAGATTTCTCAATGCCAACGTCAAAAGCCTACCGGAGGACATTCCTGGTATTCTAGAATCTATCTACGTCCCAAACGCTGTGCGCAATAATCCCAATATTATTGACATCAGTTCGGATGCGAAGCAGCTACGGCAAATCTTCCGTAAACTCACGGAGTGTAAGGACGATGAGCAACAGCGAAGCTGGGCACTTCATGAGGATGAAGCCATGATCATGGAGAACTTGGAGCAGATGATCCAGATTCTGAAGCAAGCTGACCATGCCATTTCGATAAGCGTAATGAAGCGTGACAAATATGAGAACGTGCACGCTCTTGTACTCTACTACCAAATGGAGACGCGTTGGACCATTCGAGAACTTCTCCTGGAAGTATTTGCTCTCATCTCGACCATCGACCTAGTCGGAGTATCCGTTCTAGTCAATTCCATTCTTCCAATGGAGCTGGCACGTGAGATCACCGCAAATGTGGACAACACCACCAGGTTAACCCTAACTGCTAGTGTCTTAGGGTTATTGTGGAGCACTGGGGAGCACATGCCCGTTACTCATTTTGAACAAGTGGGGGAGCGGTTCCTTAACTTCATCTTTGACTGCATTGAGAATCCTCCGAATGACGACGAGCAAATCGTGGATGTCTTTACTAATCTGGTCCTTGCCTACAATCTCCAGTTTAAGAACGTGACCGAGAATGCCATGGTTCATACCCTGGCAAAGCGTGAGAACGCCAAGGCCTTTACTCAAAAAGTTGTTTACCTCCTAAACTGGGAGGACGACCCCATTGCAGTACTCCCTCACGAGCCCAAACCACCAAACTCCATACTTAAGCTGGTCATTGATTTATTCACCTACCCAGGCACTGCAGAAATATTCTACACCAATGATGTCAAGGTTCTCATTGATATTGTTACGCGTTGTGTAACTGATCTTGGCTCCGGAGATCCTCGCAGGAACACGTATCTCCGCCTTATTCGTATGGTCATTAAGAATTCCAACTATCTTGAGCATAAGCATCGCAAAGTGGATTTGCAGAAAAGTTTCACCTCCATTCTCATGGAAGAGGACCCTGCATCTCGGGTGGATCAGGAACTTATCAACAGTATTTTGGAAGAGTTCCCTCATGTTTTTGACTAATTCACTTACCAAACAAACCATAATTTGTGTAAAAATTGAGTCAAAGTCAAACTCCTTACTAGTGCTATACTATTCGATTTTAATAATGGAGCCGTAAGCGTTGTGTCATTCCTTGCCAAAGTCACACCTGAATTTTACAATCCTCATTGTCTTGTTGTCTCTGTACCTTTACATTTTTACTATGTTGTATTATATGTACATGTTTACAGTTTACATGGCCTTTACGTAGCGTTTGTATTTTAATAATTCATGACTTTACACTTTTGTTTGATTAGCTCCCAGGAGTAACTTACGAACGAGAAACACATTTTTATATTCCTAGTTTCTGTAAATGAGCATAATTTAAGTACTTACGTAACAGTCATGTTTAAGAAAACCAGCAGCTTTTGTTAATATTTTTAAGTATTAGCCATTGTGAATGATTTCACCCTTGCATGACACTCTTAATTTGACCTACACATTATGTTCACTACTAAATGTTCTCTTTGATTGTTTCTCTGCACCTAAGTGTACACAACGAAATGTAGTACTTTAGTCGTGTTGTGTTAATATAATAATATGAATTATTGGACGGCTAATTTTTAGACTGCAAAATAGCCAAACTGTAGAATCTACCTGGACAAAATGTCATGTCTTTTGCTCTCACTGTAGTTACCTTTCATTCAAGTTAATACTCGTGTAAAAACCTGCGCAGATGCTGGAATAATGTGATCGTCCGAAATTTCGAAATGATATATGACGTGTAATATGTACTACGTATAGTGTACCGCAATCGCAAGAGTAGTTTGAAAAATAGAATAAGAAAGACGTTACCGCAAACGATTGTTGTATTACGTTTTGTGTGTGAAGTGGTTCCCAGCAAAAATGTGAAATGTGTACCCCAAACACATAGCAGCTTGCTGTGTTTTACTACCATAAATATGAAGACTTGGGAAAAGTTCAAATGTCTGGTCATTCCACTGCAGCTTTCCCGTTGGGGTTTCGGTGTTAGGATGGTCTGAAGTGTGTCAAAATTTGAAAACGCATGTTTGTAATTTGTACTGGAGTGAATGAAAAGAAAGTAGAAGTTGTAGTATCCCTATGAAGCGTTGGCTGTATGGTTGCTAATGAAATGACGCTGTTGTGATGATAAGGACTGGTTTTTATCTTTATCTATCTGCTGAAGTTGGTTACCAATTTTACATGAATAAACGAAAAGGTCTTTTTACAGTCTTACAATTCAAACATTTGTTTACGCTTTTTACTGGTTTGTCAAAGTAGTTTTAACATTATTGAACACGAACGTAGTATTAAAATGATTAATGTTTTTAGTTTTTATACACTGGAAAAAATGAAAAAAGTTAGGTCACTATTCATTACTGTAATCAAGGGTCTGCTGTACAACACCAATTAAAATACCGGTCAAGAGGGTCAAATTCGATGATTCAATTGTGAACGTGGGAATCATCATAAATGTGTGTGAATGTAATGACTCGTTTCACTCGATTGTTGTTTTCAACTGGCTCGAGCTTACTAATTCGTAGCCGGGTACGACAGGCATTGGCAGGGCATCGGTCAAACTCCCCCTCTTTGACATTTCGTAGGTCATACAAAGAAGGATTGCCGGTGATATGGTCCATGAGGCACATCAAGAAAATCCCGTGAGTTACCGCCAAAATATTTTCCGACTCCGTCTCTCCTTCATCGATCAACTCACAGATCTCCTATTTACCGGTAAAATGCACAAAGGCGCAAATAATCAGTTATTTTTAATTTTGTTATCACCATTACACACTTTGTTTGGTCTTACCGAGAAAAAGCGGGAAGCCCGTCGGACAGTTTCTTCGTAGGGTTCGCCGTTTGGAACTGGAACCCAATGACGCTTATGATCAGGAAGTCCCATCTCTTCCATCTTCTCCTGGATAAGCCGGCCAGGCTGGAACTCCCAGTCACCGTAATCCTGTCGGAATTAACGATTGGACAATTTTTAATATTCTAAAAGAAAAGTCGTTCTTTTATCCTAGAATTAATATACAGAGAATAATTCCGCAGTTCAACTAAAAAATGCACTTCCAAGCTAAATAAACCGTTTGGGGCTACTGAAGAATCCAGATAAGTATACAAATAATAAAATAACCAATAACACATATAAATTATTTAAACCAAAAATATTACCCTTTCCCGTAACAAACTCGTGAACTGAACATCCGGAAGCGGGACCCGGATTTGACCCATCAAAGCAGCCGTCGTTTCCTTGCACCGATTCAGGTCACTCGAATAAATTCGGGTAAAACTCTCCTCTTGCAATCGTCTCCCGAGTTTTTCCGCCTGTTGATGAATCCACCAAAATCAAATGTCGATCAACTGAAACCAAAAACATATATGCTGATTTTTGGAAGACAAAACTTAATAAAATCTTCACCATTTCAACCCCGAGGTCAGTAAGTTCCCCATCCGTCCTGCTTTGAACGAGCCCTCGTAAATTGTAGGGTGTTTGGCCACTGGAAATATGAAAATAAAAGCATAGCTAATTTATAGTTACCAATCGCTCCCTTTTCATCATAATATGACCTAAGGACTTGCAAGTCCCCCTGGGGTCAAGTGGGTACACTTTCATATGCTCACATTAAAATAAACACACAAAATGAATGCTTTCAATTGATCTATTCATAATAGAATAGGTCAAAGGTCAAAAATAGGTATACATCCCACAAAATCAAGGAAGCACTTACTGTCGCACAATAGTAAGGTAAGACATCTTCTAGAATTCTCTAGAAACCGCCGATTCTCAAAGGGTGACTCCAACTGGTCAATAGCTTTAGCTTAAGTTAAATTAAATTAAATGTTTTCTAAGCGACGTGACAGAATCGAAAAAAAAAAAACGGGTCTACACTTTGAACAGTCACGAAGTCACGATCTCACGATTAACCCTGATGAAGTAATCGGACAATCCTTCACCTGCAGATGCTGAGACGACATTAAAACGTAAATTCCTGACAGCCAAGCAAATAATAAGTGCAACGATATCTGACAATGTCGACAATGTAGTAAATATCTCTTATACAGACGCATAATCAGCAATTCTGCCAGCTAAGCAATGTAAGTAATAATAATGGTGTAAATAATGTAGATTGCAGATAAAGATAATGCATTACAGAGCATTATTTTAATACAAGTATATAATACCTAATTTTTAAGTCCTGTTTGACAGAAGTGGCGGAATGACAAATGTCACGGGCGTTTTTATTTTATGATAATCACTTGGGTTTGTTTGCATTCCGTCCCAAATCGCTCTACGTTATACCTATATGTATGTATGTATATAGCTTATAGCCTTTAATAATTAGATTTTTTTTTAATTTGCATTTTAAATGTGTTTCAAAGCCTGTATTTGATATGCAGAATTTCCAGTAATTCCAGGCGGTAAATTAGGACTATTTTTGGGGGGTTTCATTTAAAATGCATATTTTTGGGATGTAAACGTTGAATGTAAACGGAGATGCGATTTGGATCAGTGTTTGCTCATCGTCATGGATGCAGTTATACCTATTTCACCTGAAATCTCAAAAATAGAATGATTTAAATGCCCTGAAAAAGATTATTTGTTTATTTAAAATGACCTTAGGAAACTATATGCTATGGGAAACCGCATGACATGAAACTAACTAAAATAAGCCAGTAATGTACTTACATAATATTATTTAGTATTTATTTATAAAATTACAACAACCTCAATGAAATTTCATTCTTGAGCTCTTGCCTAATATTTGAAGCGGAATTTCTCGATGATTATTGCAGGACCAGAAGCCAAAAAAAAAAGAATCCAGAACCAAAAGGTCAAGGAAGTAGTGTCATTTTCATACCGTCATAAGGTCAAAGGTCACATCGACTTCTTTACCGAATTATGTACATTACCGACATATTTACCTGCGGGAAAATGAAAGCGAGGGGTCATGTTTAGAAAATACGTAAGAATAAACACAAGCATATGTATAAATAGCTGACCGACTGAGGTCAAAGGTCAACGAGCTGCTGAGATTAATTCCGGGAAAAAGATGGAAGAATCGGAGATTCCTCCGCCTTCATCTGCTGCTCCAGTCAAGGCCAAGTCTCCGGATTTCGTTGGTCCCTTTTCTGCTCTTCCGCCTACCGTAAGTACCTAGTACATTTTTGGGTATAAAGCAATAAAATAACGAACTACGTAATTTTTTTTAAATCAAAAATAATTTTTTGAAAACAAAATAATTAATAAAAAAATAAAAATAATAAATAATAAAAATAATAATTTTTTAATAAAATTAAAAAATTCTTGTTGTAGAAAGTAGTGCGAAATATTGTGGCTCTGCTCCACCCACGCGATATCCAGCACTGTCGGCTAGTGTGTCAGAACTGGAATTTGGTGTTTACTGAATGTCTGACCTTGACCGTGAAGCTGTCGGACATGACCATGTTGCCCTTCCTCCGGGTACGTCGATCCGACCCGAATTTCCCGAAATTGTACGTGAACAAGATCATTGTGGTGGACATGACCCTCCTCTCCGCCCCTTTTAGTCCAGAAGATCTCCAGGAACAGATCCACTGTCCAAATTTGGTGAAAACCCTCCAATTCCTCGAAGGTGTGGCGTCTGGAGTGAAGAAAAATTTCCTTCTAGCATTCCAATGGATTGAAACACTCCAGTTTGAGAAGACACCCGTCCCCGAATTCCCCGAGGGTCTTCTGCTGAATAATTTAAAGCGATTCGAGGTTTGTCCAGTATACATACACAAACTGTTATTCCATTGGAATTACGCAAAATAATCCTCCCCCTTTTGTATCTTAGATGAGTCCTGGAGCCTACAATGAGAGCGATGAGCTCCAGAAGTTCTTCCGGGACGCGTTTTTCCCTTCCTTGGAAGAGACGACCTTGCAGATTCATTGCCGAAATGATTACTGGCTGTACGCATCGGCGCATTTCTTTATCGCGAAGCACCATCGCAGTTTGCGGAGGCTGAAGATCATGTTCCTGGAGTCCTTGACACTCACCAATTGTTATGACATGGAGGCCTACGCCCGTGATGTCCGACAAGTTTTAGCCTATCATCGCGCGGAGATCGAAAAGCGGTCCGAGTACATCGAATTCGTGGAGAATGTGAAGCAACTCCAGCTGGAGACACTCAATCTTTGGCTCATCGATAATGAGGAATTTTTGAGCTTAAGTTCGTGCATTTTCCATTTAAATCCATATTCCCCAAAATACCTTCTTTTCCAAGTATTTAATTACTATTTATTTTAATTTTAACTATTTAATTTAAATATTTTTTGAAATTCTTTTTAAGGTTTGCAGTTGACAAATTACGCGAGAAAACTGAAATCTTTGGACATTAATCATCCATATGGCTACCGACATCTTCATTACGACTTTGCGGAAGTGATTCAAAATAATTGTCACACCCTGAGCAAGCTCACCATTCCGAGGATCGAGGAATTCGACTGTCGGACCCTCAAGAGCTGTACTTGCCTCCGGGAATTCTCTTTGGGGATGGAATTTCATTTTTACGATTTTGAGAGCTTTGGATCCGTGATTAATGTCCAGGATTTCCCCACTTGTCCCTCCATCAAATCCGTGTCCATGGGATCGCCCATGACGAAGGCGGATATTGGTTGGATGATTGACAATATCCCGGCCAATACCTTCATGTTCATAGGCCTGTCCTTTGAAGAATATTCCTTGAAGGACATTCTGAGTGTGGTGGATGCGGCTTCGGGAAGGAAATCCCTGATGATGTGCGTCTCCATGTCCGCCTCCGTCTTCCAGAGGTTCGAAGCGTCCTTGAATAAGAAATCTACCATCGGGATTCGAGTCATCTATCACTGTAAGCCCACGGAGAATCATTTGGGGACAGCTCATTTCTCCTTGGACTTTGACCTTTTCCCCTCCAGAAGGCGTAGGAACCATCGTTGCACCAGCGAAATCCCCATAACTATTCAACCTACCATTTAAAAGACTGATATTATGAGTACATATGTATTACAGTGAGATATTCTGTCAATGTAAATTCTGTTAATGTAATCCCGTACAATGGATTGAAATCTGTGTAATTGCACATATTTATATGTATATAGCTGGGAAATAAACACTGATTATGTCTCCGTAAATACCAGTAATTAATCTGGTCAGTACAGATTAGAATAAAGTACATATTTATACACAGATTAAATGTCAGGGGATTCTCAAGACAAATGTTTGTCAACCCCAAAAACAGGTTGGGACAACTGTTGTGATGTTGCTCAGAACAGAAAAAAAATTGTTTACTAACGGCAACCTGCATTGATAGAAGCTTCCTTTGGAATGACAAGTGCATGGGTCTTTCCCTTGGACAGGTCATTCACCAAGGACGACGTCAAATCTCGAATGCTGTCAATCTTTAACCTGTCATAAGAAACAAGATTTTTTCCCCTATTTTTTTCGTTCTAAATCCTCTCTCGTTTCTTGTAATCTCGGTATTAATCAACGTTTGCAACTTGTGGGAAAGTGCTCATTTCGTGGTTTTAGGACGTGGGAAACGCCGAAAGGTGAGGAAAACAATGATATTTAGGAATATCTTTGGCACCCTGGCCATTATTTTTACCCTGGTGCTACTACCCGCATGGAGTAAGGGGGAAAGCACGGGTCTGCCTCACATTATCCTTATAATTGCCGATGATCTGGTGAGGAAATTCTGAAAAATTTATTTATTTAATTGATTCTATCAATAATTAATTTAATTTAATTCATTAGCCAATTTAATTTGTCGTATCAAATATTAATTAGAATTAAATTCATTAATCAATTTATAAATCAAGCGTGCATTTAAATAGCGTTTAGCCTCAACCAAATTTGAGCTTGGCAATTTGCAATGGTCAATTAATACGCGTAGATTGTAAAAGCTAAAATTCCGATCAGTAATAATTAATTGATAATTAATTTCACTATTAAAGGGCTTTAACGACGTCAGTTTCCACGGGTCACCGCAGATTCAGACGCCGAATATTGACTTCCTGGCCTTCACGGGGGTCATCTTAAATAATTATTATGTCTCTCCCATCTGTACTCCCTCTCGGAGCGCTCTCTTCACCGGGAAACATCCGATACACACAGGTACACCCGGACTTTCTCTGGAGAAAGTGGTGAAAATGCAATGAGGCAATTTTCACTTTATTATCATACACTTAATTTTTCTCGATTATTTCTATATTATTAATAGATTTACATATATATATATATATATATATGTATAATTAATAATTACAAATCACCTATTCGACATTTCTAATTTCCCTGGGGCGAAGAGCAAATTTTCAATTATTGTCCTTAAAAGGTATGCAGCAAAATGTGATTTACGGGACGACGCCTTACGGAGTCTCCCTGGAGGAGAAATTACTTCCGGAATATCTGAAGGATCTGAATTACTCGACTCATTTGGTCGGGAAATGGCACTTGGGTCATTTCAAAAGGGCGTACACGCCCACTTGTCGGGGATTCGACAGTCACTTTGGACATTGGACGGGTCACAAGGACTACTACGACAACATGGCGGAGGAGAGTAATGTGAGTAAATAACACCCACAGTTTCATAAAATCCTGACCTTGACCTTTGACCCAGGATTTTTTTACATGGATTTTACAGCCCTCAGCTTGGGGCTACGATCATCGGCGAAACTTCGATGTGAGTTACGAGCATTGGGGAGAATATACGACGGACGTGTACACGGACGAAGCCATTTCCATTATTGACCAACATCACCTGGACAACTCCAGCAGGCCCCTCTTCCTCACGGTGTCTCACACGGCCGTTCATTCCGCCAATCCATACCGACTTCTCCAGGCTCCGAAGGAGGATGTGGACAAGTTTTTGAGGATTAAGGATGAGAACAGACGGATATTTGCCGGTAATAAATTGGAAATAATCTGAAATTGCTTCTTGTACATGGCAAAGAAAGCTAACATCGGATTAATTTTTAAATCAATTAAGATTAGCTGGTAATTTAGACTAGCTTTAATTAACTGAAGGTTAACTAAGAAGCGATATGCTTGTAAAAATTAATTAATAAATAATCGATTCGTTAATCAACTGATTTAAAATAAGCGATCAGATGAGAAAATGAATTAATTAGTAACAGCTCAGTTGACATGATTTTAATTTTCATTAAGAAATGATTAACATATAGTTAATTAAAAATATATCACACATAGTAATAAATGATGAACTGTTAACTGTTAACTTAATTAGTGAATAATATATAGTAATAAATGATACGGTAATTAAATTAATTAATAATATATAGTAATAAATGATAAGGTAATTAAATTAATTAATAATATATAGTAATAAATGATAAGGTAATTAAATTAATTAATCATATATAGTAATAAATGATAAGGTAATTACATTAATTAATAATATATAGTAATAAATGATAAGGTAATTAAATTAATTAATAATATATACTATTAGTAATACTTAATACGTTAATACTAATAAACTAACAATAGTTTACTAATTAATATTAGTTATAGGTACTATTAGTAATTTTACTATTAGTAATAATTGATAAGTTAATAAATTTCTTAAACGAAATATAAATAGTGTTGTGGTAATTCTCCAGCAATGGTGAGCAAGCTGGACGAATCTGTGGGGAAGGTCGTTGAAGCTATGGAGAGGACATCAATGCTGGAAAATTGTATAATTATTTTCACCACGGATAATGGAGGACCAGCAGCAGGGTTTAATGGGAATGCAGCTTCCAATTGGCCACTCCGAGGGGTATTTGGCTTAAACTTTCCCTACAGCAATTCCTTGAAAGAATTATGTCCCAATTCCTCATCGTCAATAATGTTTTACATACAGAGGTATAGCTATACTGGATAAAAGCGAGGTTATTTATTTATGGATTAATTGTTGGGTCAGGTGAAAAACACATTGTTTGAAGGCGGCGTCCGCGGCGTGGGTTTCATTTGGAGTCCACTCATCAAATCTGCTCCGAGAGTTTCCCATCAAATGATGCACATCCAAGACTGGCTGCCCACCATCATGGGGGCGGTGGGGGTGGACATGGAAGAGAAATTGGATGGCCTTGACCTTTGGCCGGCCCTCAATGAGCCCTCCATGAGTAGTCCTAGACATGAGTTCCTCCACAATATCGACGATATCTACGGGAATGAGGCTGTTCGGTATAAGGAATGGAAACTTATGCATGGTAAAACAGCTAATTTTTTAAATTATTTTTTTTTAATTTAACCAAATATTTTTTAAATTATTTTTTTTTAAATTTAACCAAATATTTTTCAACTTATTTTTAAAAAATTTAACCAAATATTTTTTAACTTATTTTTAAAAAATTTAACCAAATGTTTTTTAAATTTTACCTGCCTTGCCTCAATTTATTTTATTATGTAATTATGAAATATGGCCAATACAATGAAAAAGTGAGGTGTTTAGGCTAAAAATAAGCATTTATGGCAGGAACGACATACGGGGGGAAATGGGATAATTGGTACGGGCCATCCGGATTCGAGCCGGATGGATCAAAAACGGATAGCAGTCTCCTCCCTCCTCCCCCGGAGCATTCTGCTACAAATGCATCGGATTTATTATTAGTGATCAAAATCCTTTCCAGTGAGGCGGCCCTTGCCATCAAACGGGGCGAAGGGGATGCTTTAGGGATGAATTTACCCACAAAAGAGACCTTACTATCCCTACGAAACCAAGCCAGAGTGGTTTGTGAGAAGCCGAAAGAGAAATCCGTGTGTGATTTAATGTCGGGTCAATACTGCTTGTTCAATGTGGTGCAAGACCCTTGTGAGTTTGTCAATCTTGCCCCGAGCATGCCGTTGAAGGTGAAGGAATTAAAAGAATTACTTGCCGGCTACCGGAAGTCGGCCGTTCCTCCTAGAAATAAACCGAAGGATCCCAGGGGGGAGCCTAAATTGTGGGGTTACTCCTGGGGTAATTGGATGGATATTGTGGAGGGAGGTGTGAATGACACTTGTGCGTGACCACGACTTTCAGAGTGATTCAGTACATCAGTAACGATAAAGAGAGTAACAGCTAACAGTGTCTTTTAAACTAAAAATATAAATAAACATATAGAAGGACGTCGAGAATCGAGACAAGTGACATTTTTCTCTCCATCTCTACATTTAAAGGCAAATGCACACCATCAAGATACAAGAATAAAGCACGTAAATACAAAACATAATTCAATTTCAGGTTTTTTTTTTATTTACGTGGTTCCCGACCCACTAGTTCAAAAGTGAATTACTTTTACCATTTTTAAGAGCCATTAGCAAATGATTAATCCCATGTGTTTGTCATTTACGAACACCCTTGTAATAATATTAATAAATTATCGTTACACATACATATATTTTAATTAACAAGAAATCAATACAAAAGCGTGGTTTATACGTTAACTTTTCTACTAGGATCCCGTTCAGATTCAAATAATCTACGTATACCACATTGACATGACATGTAAATATTTTTTTCTAGAAACTAACAACAATCAAGAATTATTATATGTATATCGTTTAGCTTAATCTTTATGTAGGTATTAGTCCAGCGAAAACTACTTTAATAATAGTACGTCTTTTTTTAACGTGAAACAATTGTCATCCGCCACGCCTTTCAGGGGGCTCATAAGACATACTATTATTTTGTTAGAAAATGGCACTTACAAGCTTTGGTATTTTTTACTATTTCAGTAAACTAAGTCTTCTACTTGTCTCCTTCTTCATGTCACTACAAAAAACAAAACACGTAAACGTGTAGAAATTCATAACACATATACAAACACAAATCGATTGCTTTTTCAAGCTATAGAATTTATGGTAGCTTAGACCGTAGTTTCTTTGACGTCCAAAGCCAAAAATTAGCCACAATTTCAACCACACGACTCAGATAATCAGAAAATGAACCATAGACCGTAAAGCTTATGAAATAGTAGTATACCATTTTATGTAATTAAAATGGATTATGTAAATGGTGGAAGTTTCTTTTGAATATAAGCATTGAAATTTAAAACCAAAAAAGCTTTCTTACACCTTCTTAGAAATAAGTCTATTACTCGTATAAAAATCGTGAAACTATTATGCTGATTGCCGACGAGAAACTTGCAAAAATTATCATTGTTTTCATTTTATACAAAGAGTAAGGTGAAGACATTAAAGTTAATTACTTATGCCCAATAGTAGCAAATACAGTACAGATAAACAGTTTATGTCGTACATGTGTACAGCTGTAAGTAAACGGTATTAATATAAATCAAACGATGAAGAGCTCTTTTCAAAATCACTACTCCAACAATGACCCATTGGTTTCAATGGCATTATCCTCCTCAAACTCTTCATCTTCATCCAGCGAATCATTTGCGAAGTGGACCTGGGACGGTAAAATACTACCACTCTTGGAAGCATACTGTGACAAAAAGAATGTACATATATGCATTATGTATGTATGTATCATAAAAATTGAATATAGTTAGACAATTTACTTTGCTGAAGACTAGTACTGCAGCAGAAATAGAACCATGGAACCGATCGGAAACATAGAAAGAGTCAAGAGAAAAGCAAGAAGCACAAGTAAAATACTCTTTTATACATTCATTAGTCCCTCGTTGTCCTCCAGAACAAATATGTTTGTTTTCTCATCAATGTGGTCTTCAATACGATCGTAAATCACACCATTCAATCCAAGCTGTTTCAAGTATTTTATAGTTGCTCTGTTGTTATTGTCTTCTCCCCAACAAAAAGCAATCAAGCCATGATCCAACACCTGACGCACTTGACTTGGATCGCGGAGTATATCTTCCGTATGAATACTCAATCCCTTTTCAAGAACAGAAAATATCTTGTTATTATTTAGTACGCACTTTATAGTTTTCTTGCAATTGCTGATTGCCTCAACGAATGGAACTATGCTACTTTTCAAATGTGACATAGGTAAAAAACAAAGAGGTACTTACCAGGATATTGGCTGAGAGCGCGTAGCGAATAGCAACTGGGATATTCTGAGTCCTTGGATCACTGTACTCTGGATATTTCAACGTAACACCTTGAGTTAAGAATAACACGGGATACTTGTTTTGCTTCAGACGAATCCTATTTGAATATAAACAAGAAACTTATGACTTTCTTACCGCCACTACAAACTACTGTAGTGTAGTATAGTACAGTTTCAAACTTGAGGTTGAAACACTTCACTACTTATATGTAAAAGAAAAAGTGGGTACAAACATTGTACAGATGTCCGGATGGAAGCACGATAAAACGATTTTCCTAGTACCAGCATGCTCCAGGACAACTTTCAGCACAATATCCAAATACTTATTGAGCTCAATCGGATTTTCCAACTCCCACGACCCATCCTAGGTTAAGCAGCAAGCAATAAAAATGTAAATGAGAATGTTATCTTTTCGGTAACTATACAAAGTATTTAATGTTTAGGTATATTTATAACATTATAAATTAATACTTACTACAAAATATATGTACATTATATCGAAGTTGAAGTATCTGATCATATCTAGCGAGTCCTAGTACAAAAAATTATAATTTCTAAACATTTATATATACCTACTATACTATACACATGTATGTGTACGCGGAACAGAGATGGTCACGTGAGTCCGAATACTTTTTGTATCAGGACTCGTTGGATACGGTCAGATTCTGTATCATCCTCGATATGCATTAAACTTTGGTCGAATAACAACATACAGAAAAAAAAGAATAACAATGGAGTACTAGAAAATGATGAAAAAGAAACAACCTTCAGTTGCATGGTCCACTTAATTTCAATGTTACATCCAACGTGAGGATTGAGAACCTCCAAAGCGTGCTGCAAGGTGGGGAACGGATCATGGTCATTTGACAAGTCATGATCATGATCAATTTCACCTGGACTCTCACTCATGTGGTAGACCTGTGTATACAACACCAATCAATTGCCAGAATGCTAGACAACTAATACACAACTTGTAAAATGTATACAAAACAAGCCAAACCTCTCTCATTTTAAACGAACTACCGAAGAAGGGAAAAATAAACTCAATCATTAGGTTTTTAACATGTCTATAACACAGACATTGAAGTACAGAACAGAAAACTCGTGCAATGCTATTAAAGAACTGGCATAAATACCTACACAATCTATTTAACCTAAACGAACTGGTAAGGCTAGTTACCAAATTATAGCACATACAAGAAACGCTACAGTTATTATTGGTACATTTGGAAATCACTGTTTTGAACGATTTACGCGTCCTACGTGCATTTGTGCGTGGCTGACTTCGCCTTGAAAACAGCAGCACGTAATAAGGACCAGAAAAAGCCGTTATAAGACACCGAGGAAACGATTCTTTCATACGATTGTGCAAAGAAAAAAAAATACTTGGACCGAAAAATAAGTTCACATAAAGTCAACAAGAGTAACAAACCAACCAACCTTCGAGGTACCAGTTGGGATACTCGACAAAGACGCCTCAGAGGAACTATTATTGTCCATACTCTTAAGGCCGTCTTTTCCATCTATTAAGAAGCCCTTAATAGTCTCAGTTTCTGAGTACTAGTGTTTTTACAGAAGTTTCGAAAATAAAAAAAATAATTAATAATATACAAAGACAGCGTGAAAAGTGAAAACGGTCACCAAAGTTGATAGACATGAAAGAAAGAACACACAAAACAGAAAAGAATTTACAAAACGCTTTCATTTGTTACATGTCGAGTTAAGTAATTATGACTATGCTGAAAAATTAAGAAATAAAGAAACGAACAGAATGTTGGTATTTGGCATGTAAAAAAGACATGACGATCTAACGATGAGAGTTTTATCAAACCGAAAAGTAATTTCCTACAAACTCAATCACGTACTTTTTTGCCCTACACTTGAAGTATGTATGGATGATAAACAAACATTTTCACCTTCAACTCGTGTAACTGCGCCAGGGTCAGATCTTTCATGGGGATAGTCAGAGTTGTCAATTCACCACCCCTTTTCGCTCTCTGTTCCAAACCGATGTTCACGTGAAAGTCATGAAACAACACTGGCACAAAATCTTTTGACAGCTGAACATCGAACTCAACAAAATCTGCTCCTCTTTCCGCTGCCTGCTGCAGTGAAGCGATCGTGTTCTCCCGCAAATTGGCACAACTACAAACACAATATAGTCGTTTTAGGAATAGCATACTTGTATTTACGAATGTTTATTATGTAACACAACTAACAGCAGTCAAAGTAAAATTGTTGAGAAAGGCAAATATACCTATACGATTTCATGGCGAGCAAATGTGCACGCATTTTAAATGCAAATTCGTTTTAAATTGACTATGTATTTCTTACGCCTGAAATGTCTTTGCTGAATTCCCGGATCCCCTGTGTCCTACATCCAAACCAGTCCAAGTGTGCTTCCAATAATGAGAGAAACTTATTTTTAAATCACATGGGCAATCAACCATTGGGCGGACAACTAGATACTCAACTAAACAGAAATAAAAACATAAAGTATGAGATGAGTTGCTGAAAGTATTACACCATATATTATATAAAAAATGAGAATCGAAAATAATATTTCCAACCTACTTTCTATTTGTCCTATGGGTTCTTGCTTCATATTAGTGATGGGAACAATAACGGTTCCAATCGACTGCTTGAAATTCAACGGCAGGATATGGCAAAAGCCAATGTGCGTTGGAATATCCGTGGCAGGGTTATCCATATAAAAATCAATCATGTACGCCTGAAAACCAGATTTTGAATTGTCTACATCATTCTCTACATCTCTACAAACCAAATATATAATTAACTGAAAGGATAGTTTCCCAGAAAACATACCACAGACGACAAACTCAAAACTTGAGCCTGAAAAATAACGATGTCGTTATCCACATAAACACGGCCAAACTGTTCCTGTAGGTTCATTTCATACTCCTCTTCATTCATAACAGCCACTTCACAAATAGGCCACGCTGTGTTCGAATACGTATCCTTCGTTCAAAAAAGGCAGTTTAAATTGTATAACTTCGAATGAAACTGTGACGATTCAAGTAATGAAGAAAGCATAGCAAAATAAACCAAGCGCCGTCAAAGAAATCGTATATACCATGTAGTCCATGCTATTCGATTCCATATTGTCGCAGTGTGAATTTTGCCTCGAGAGATTCATGGTCACCATTTTCAAACGTATCTGTTGATATGTGGAAAAATTGAGACCAAATCATAGTAATTACGTAAGCTTGAAATGTGAACAAAGGGTAGAAAAATATTTCAAATAAAATCATAGTTTAACCCTCTACAAGGCCGAGGTGCTCTAGAAGTACATACATGCACGTGACACCATTTATACATACTTATTTCGTTTTCAGATAATAGTATATCAATATATGCATGAATAATGAAGAAGAATAACAAACTTGATCTTACAGGTGCTCGTTTGTACTTTTTCCTCCAGAACTGGAGCGGATTCTTTGAGATCTTGAACTGTATCACAGTTTCAGCAGTTAGCCAACCCCGTTGAATCTTCACAACCCCCTCGTGACATCCGAAAGTGTGGGCCGTCGGCTCCGCCGAGTATTCTGCATTTATCCGTTTAATCTCGTTGCAACCCAATGTACTTGTTTACACTTTACTGACGCATTTTTATGGTATATAAAGTGAAACAAGTAGTAGAAGTTAAAAATTATTGCAGGTGAGGTTATCACCATTGTAGTAAACATGCCGTGGAATCAAGTGGGTCTCCCAGCGACGGACGATGTGACGCTTTTCGTGGCCACCGTGCGTGTCATCCACGATCATGCACACATAGTATCGATACTGAATGGTCTTATACGCTGGCAGAATGACATGGGCCGTCCACAGGTCGCCATCCAATCCATTTTCCTTTCCGTTCATACCATTCAGAATCGGATCTCTTGCTCTGCACATGAACAAAACAAAACTTAAAACTGTAACATATCAACATGTACAAAATGAAACATTGCATCACAACAAAACATGTGTATATGCAGTATGCATATACACATAAAGAAGACATACATACATAAAGAAGAGTAATAAATGAAAATTGAAGGAAATATCTACTCCATACATTATGAAAATATTGTCAATCACTAAGCAATATTTAGATAAATACATATTATAACGTATAGTTAGTTAGTTATGTAGTAGTATATCTAGATAACAGTTCACACGGTGTGTAAGCACAGTTCCACTTACATAATAACAACGCGAAATCAAAGCGCACACACACAGCCTGTGTAATAAAAGAATGAACGGAATAAAAAAATTGTAGATATCAACCGTAGACCTAATTTCTGCTGTTGTTATAGTTGTAAGCTTTTTGGAACTACAAGAAATATAATGTACACTTACATATCACTTTCAGGCTGAAGGCTGACTCCCTTTTCATGGCTCCAACTGCCCAACTCCGGAACATCGCCAGTGACACAGACAGTCTCGCCGGGATTTGTCTCACAATGAACCCGAAATACCCACTCCCGTAATTTGGGATGACCATTTCGGACAACCTTAGGCATCTTGTTATTACTTGACATTCTGCAGAAAATAAAAACAAACAAAATTATAATTCTGTGAGAATCAATTCAACACCAACGTATTCATTCGTAATGACGTTACCCACCTAAATGATACGAGTGCCCTTCAAGGGCTTCGTTACGCACAATGTACAGAAAACGGCAGGACCACCTTCCTGAACACTGACTAAACTTGCAAAAGCAAAGCTTATCTAATTCTCTGGTTAGAGAAGAAATAATATGCAGCCGAACCACACGCCTACGATAGCGATTAGCAAAAAAGTCAATACCAAAATTAAATTAAAATTCAAGACGAGAACGACGATAAACGCTTTCTCCGGGGCTGGTTACTCCAGCGTGCTTGACCAGTGACTGTACAATAATCCTGCTACGGATGACTGCAGGCAAAGTAAATTCATCACATTATGCAGGCATTACATGCACACAAACACGTTCAGTGGTTCAGTATTCTGTGTGAGAGAATTGTGAAGTAGCAAGCACGGGTAAAACGTACCACATTCCTCTACTATCTCTCCCTAAAATGTAAAGACTTCGCATGCACGAGCATTTTTGGGCCTGAAACAACTAGCAAGGACATGCACTTCATACACTAAAATGAATGTTATGTATGAATGTCTGCGGAAGCTTGTAAATATTAGGTACCATTCTGTCAATAACGTAGAAGCTACACAGGTGTATTATACATTCCCATTATCTATCGTGTAGAAGCTCAGATATCGAGTAAAGTCTCAACAAATTCAGTCAACGGGTTAGCAGCGGGCGCACAAAGGAGTTAAAAGAATCACTACAATTCAAGTTGCAGCCCAAAGGAGGGGAAGGTTATATACTACATACATAATACATATATGCTTTCCTAACGATTTTCAGTGTACTCAGCAAACTTTACCCGATAGAGAACTACCACAAACCGAACAGAGCTTAACCAAGGTGACAATACGTAAGCAATCATGAGGATTTTGGTTTTTGTATACTGCTAGGCTAACGTAAATTTCTGGAGCGCTTCCAAAATACTACCTATCTTGCCGAATTGTCCTGGTAATTTTAAGCTGGTTACAGTAATACTAGGTAAACAATACAACTCTTACCACTTTCTGCTCCGAGAAAGATGAAAGCAAACTCGAATCCGAATGTCAAATGCCTCTAAAACTTGTCGTTTGCCCTGACCCACTATTTGTAGCACATTTTGCAAGAGATCTTTCTTGAGAACTGACACACTGCAACCTGCAACAGACTCACGCTTTTTAACGAAGGTTAGCATGACCTTTCAGTGTGGCAAGGAGGAACTAATTTTCAATACGATTCTAGTCTAAGTTTTCGCCGCTCTGAGAGAAAGAAAATTAACTAGATTTTTGCGGAATTCTTGGACAAAATTGCATTGTGCTTGTATTGTACTAGTAACATAATAGCAATCACATTTTCATTTTATGCGTCTCGCGTCTAGAGAAAGGTACACTACTACGCGGTGAAGAAAATTCAAGCACAAAGGGATGCAGACACTTTTAAATACTTCCATCCGGTGGAAAAACAAATAGAACCAGGATGGAGAATGACATTTCCCTGGGGGAATCAGTAATTCCTTTTAAAATGCAAAACGAACATGTATGTATGTACATGTACCTATATATTCGACAAGTAATGCAGATTGAAGATAGAAAAAAAGCCAGTTTTAAAAGAAACATGCCGCAAGACATGTATAGTACATATATTATGTACATATATACATAAGTAACAGCAATTATGTATCTATTACGTATCAGCAACCATTCACGCAGCTGATGAACTTGACACTACATTATAAATATAAACAAGTCTCGTGACTAATCACCATCGTCAAACACGCAAGTTAGATAAATGTGAGAAAAATATAACTTGCGCCTTGCGCTTTAAGTAAACCAATTATCCCTTCTTCAGCTTCTAGCATCAATTAAATTTTTAATGCTATCTTATAAATAAGAATGCAAATTCAGCTATGGATTATTTCCTCTTGTAAATTCTTGAATCGGCTGTACCTATACTCAATAGATCCATTCTCAATAGATTTATAGCAGCTACAATTCTACACTTTTTTCAGTTGAAAGTTGTGACATGAAACTGCTTGAAATTTGCGTCATGCTGGCAAAACCAAGACCCAGGAAAACATGTGCAACGTCCTTCTCGCAATCATTACAATAACAAATTCTTGTTAAAAAGTTACGTGTATGTACTTTTATACTTACACGTTCTACAAGATGCAAACGACAACAGTTGAAATACGATATAATAAGTTAGTATAAATAATAATAATGGTAATTTTGGTAATCATCTCGCTTACGAAAAACCAAAATATAGCTTACTACAGCAAAAAATGCTCTCTTTATATAATTTGGGAGTTACAAATACTAAATCAAACGAATGACGTGTGAAAGAACTATTTAACTGTTGTGTAAGATATTTGCATTTTCGGAACTATACGAATAAGTAAACTATGCTACTCGTTATGTGATCGTGACCACCATAACATAACAACCACTGACGTTTATTATTAACGAATGGCAAAGTAAAGCTCAAAGTCAAACACTGGGAAAAACAATGAACTAAAACTAAATAACATTAAGAGCATATCGGTGGTTTATATATTAGAATAAACTGGTTTACCTTTGCGATGTCTCCCCAATCCTGCCAAAACGTGGTGCGCCCTCGAATCTAACCAATGTGTGAAAGAGGTGATAACTCAATGTGTTCAGGTGCGGCACAAAACGCTGTAAATTGCATAAACAAAACCAATTTTAGATATAAGTTCGCAGTATCAAATATTGATCCACCACAGCAATTCTGCATTCACATTAAAATCCCAACCTAACTCAATATCAATACCCTATACTTCCACATAATGGAGCAATTAAAACTTAATCACAACACAGTGCCAAACACTGTGAGTTTGAGTTCCATCAATCAGCATTAATAGGAATATCAAGAACATGATGATCAATGCTAAAATTGACAGTAAATGCAAGACAAGTACGTCAACGGTACTTAAATGTAAAAGCTATCAAATAGTAAAATAAAAATTGGACTTACTGCAGGTGCAACGAGGTCTCTTAGCTAACTTGACATAGATATATTTTCTTCATATAAAAATGAAATGTCTATTCTCTAAATAGTAAAAGAATAACAAAATCTATATATACATGTATCACTTGAGGAGAAAAAATCTCTGTCGTAAATCTATTATATTCTATAAAAGACGATATTATCTGATATCAGTGAAATCTCTCAATCTAAGTTTTTGCCTGTAACAAAAGATCTTAGATTGATTAGCTCATACTCCGAAATTTTAACATTTTGTCTATATTTATTTTGCGCGCACTAAACACGCACTTTTTTTCTGTGGGGGAAAAAAGATTGGAAAATGTCAGGAATAGTAAAAAGACAGAAGTAAAATCTTGGTCGCCATTTGCGTGCACTTGGCAGTTTAGTTTGAAAGGGACAAAAAAAAATTTTGAATGAAAAAGGGTCAGAGGTCAGATATTTGGTCTTTTATCAAAAAAAAAAAAGGAACCTGTTACTTTGTCTTTTCAAAGGGGGAAAAACGGGTGAAAATATTTTGGGATTTACAAAAAAAAAAAGTAGGCTGGTGCTTGAGAGGCTTTCGAAAACTATATGATCTTGCTTGGACAACTGCTCCACTACAACTCTCGACTTTCCTCTCTTCTCCCTCTCTTTACACTCCATATTCTCTCTTTTCTTTGGTTGCAGCATGCGTTCTCGCGCTTCTCGCGTGACTATATAAAAAAAAAAAAAATCACCAGGAAAATTCTGCAGTGCCCCGAAACCCGTCGTACCCTCGCCTCTAAAAATCCCGTTTTTACCCGATATTTTTAGCTCAACATGTTTTTTATGTTCTACCCTTTTTCTCTTCAGTTTCATAAAAATCAATATAATGGTTTACATAACTATATGTATACCATGTAACTAACGGTGAGACATTTTTTCTTTTGTATCCTTGTTATTAAGCCTGTGGCTCTTTGCCAAGAAGGTGACCTTTGACCTAGTCGGAACACAGCCGTTTTGGCGTGCAAAATGTGCGGCGAATTTGGGGTGTTTCTAGGTAGAGTGCAGAGCCGTTCGCTACTTTATTTCGGGGGCAAACGAAGCAAATTTCCATGTTAGCTGGAATTGTAAAGCGGGGCAAAGTTAGTCAATTTTTCAGTAGACAAAATTAACGTATAGCAAAATTAGGCAATGTTGCCAATGACAAAATTAGCCAATAGCAAAATTAGGCAATGTTGCCAATGACAAAATTAACCAATAGCAAAATTAGGCAATGTTGCCAATGACAAAATTAACCAATAGCAAAATTAGGCAATGTTGCCAATGAAATGACAAAATTAACCAATAGCAAAATTAGGCAATGTTGCTAATGGCAAAATTAGCCAATGTTGATCATGGCGAAATTATCCAACTTGGAGTAAGGCAAAATTAGCTAGCGTCGACCGTCGCCTAGGCTAAAATTAGTCAATGTCGCTGGATGCAATATTAGCTTAATTTTGAGTGGGGCCTTAGCCAATGTTGATTGGGAAAGCATGAGCCAATGTACCTAATGTAGATTCGGAAAAAATTAGTCAATAATTGAACAATTACAATTTAAGCCAAATAGACGTGGCTGGGTCAAAATTTTGCAATTGTGGCTAAAGGGTTATAAGAGCAAAATTTTTCAATTGTGGTGGGGCAATATTATAGCCAATTTTAAGTGAGGCAAAGTTGACCAATCTGGAGTGAGGCAAAATTAGCCAATTTAGAGTGAGGAACAATTAGACAATTTGGAGTGAGGCAAATTGGCAAATATAGCCAATTTGGAGTGAGGCAAATTGGCAAATATAGCCAATTTGGAGTGCGGCAAATTGGCAAATGTAGCCAATTTGGAGTGCGGCAAATATGCAAATATAGCCAATTAGGAGTGAGGCAACGGCAAAAGTAATAATATATACTCAGTTGGAATTCGTCAATTATTCTAGATTAAGAAACAAATATTATTCTACACGTTGTTATGCTTCATAAAAGAAGAAATCACCGCCGTTCTGTATTCCCAGAAATATTCCCGGTTCTGTCTTTTTTGGGGTATTAGCTAACTTGAGAGTTATGTGTTGTTATGTAACAAATACATTATCTGCGTGTACATTCATTAGTGGGAAAGAGTAAAAGGGTACTGTGGATGGTCGATTCAGGAGTGGGTTCTGGATGAAACTGGAAAAATCCGGGGAAAGTATTCCGTAATTACTTCCGGGTTCAGATTCGACCTGAGGGTGAAAGCATTACCAGGACTGGGAAAGTTCTGCAAAAGTTAAAGCGCACAAAATCTCACTTTGAGTTAAACAAATTGTAGCCTTTAATACAAAAGTTTTCCCAGTACATTTCCTTCATGAAGTTTTGCTGGTGTTTTTTTAAAAATCGTTTTACACTATGTTACACCACCGATTGTTTTTGTTTTTTTGAATGTCCCATGCATTCAGATTGAACTGGAAATATTTAATGGGCTCGTGTGCAAGAAACAATGCTTTCTCTTGCTGTCTCTCACGAAAGCTCTCTTTTTTTGTCACCAAAACAATTTTTTTCCACATTCCAAATAATGGGCACGAGGGGAAATATTTGTTGATCTTCCTTTTATTGACATTCTCGGATACGTCGTGAAAAGAGCAATACATTTTGGTGGATGAAAAAAGACATTTCAATTCCGTGTCACGTTTCAGTTCTCACCCCATGAACTTTGACCCCTTCTTCCAGTGATAAAAGTCCTATTCCTCCTATTTCCCTTCACAAACAATCTGCTTTGAAAATAAAAATACACAACATGAATTCATGTGTACGATAGTCCAATTTTTATGGAGATTTCAGTAGCACGTCATTACGTGTGATGGCATAATTACAAATAATAATGAACCTTTTCAGGACATCCTGAACGGAAAAAATCACCGTCTTTATTATCCTTACAATATTAAATACATTTAAAGAGGGTTTCTATATGAAGGAGAATATAAACATTTTTTGTGATTTATGGGGAAGTATGAGACTAATGTCATTTAGGTATTCCTAATCACTTGTTTTTTCTTCTTCTTGTGGACGAAAGTGATACAGTAAAAAGGAATCACAGCGTAATGCGTCAGCAGAATTTTATGCCTTACAAAATATTATTGGGATAATTAGTGGAAAAATTAGGAGAGCATCCTACAGAAATAATTACGTATGTATGTATTTGAATCTGTTTGTGCCCGATTATTACAATAACACCGTTGCCCTTGAATAAGAGATGGAGATTTTACGGAGGGAAAGAAAAAAGATGCTTTCCTTTGCAATTATTCAGGTATTATGACGTATATGAAGATGGGAGGAGAGCAACTGAAGGTCAATGGCCAGGGTTTGATGACCTTACTTCTTCAGTTGAATTCATTTACTCTTCGACATACTCTATAGAGAGAGAGAGAAAAAAAAAGACTTCCACATCTCCAATTATTCATTTCTCGTCTTCCCTACCAGTTACCAGGCTCTTGTGGTTGGCTCTGGGCTGTGGTATGACATAGTTAAATACATATTTAAATACATATTAAACTCACTTGAGGAGAATGGAGATGGGTAGAGCAATAAAAAAATGTGGAGTCACTGGAAGATCATTTGTATTGTGTGTGCAAAAACTATAATTGTCCGCGTGCTCATCTCAACCCTTTGACTCCCATAGTCAATGTCATAAATGTTGTAATAAGGTATAGGAAAAATCCTTCAGGAACAAGGCGATATAGCGTCTCCCAAGCACCCTCTTGTCATTTTGCCAAATGAACTTTGATTTGGTGCAATCTTTCTTTATTAGGTGCCTATGACATTGTGAATACATAAAATGCCATAAGGAAAAGGCACAAAGTCTAGAAAGCCAATTAAAATAGACTGTCCTCCAAAAAAAGAATGGAAGCTCTACTAATTGGGCTTCGGGGAAGCCCTCCGAGATACAAAATGATGTGAATGGAAGGATGTATCTACCGCTATTGACCGGGTTGACCTCCGTTGACCTTTATCATTGTGTTCCTAGCCTGCTCTTTACTCTTCTGATTTTTTCCCCTTCCGAGGTCTATACATAACATGCTGGTTCTTTTTGCCCCAACAAGCCCCAAAACGTGGCTATCTATTAACTTATAATGCAGTCTAATTGTAATACAGTCTAAATATATTATTATTCTGCCTTATGGTTGGATTTGCAATTAAATTATCTTCATTCATCTCTGCTGTCCTTCAAAATTCAGTCCGGGGGAATGTTAGAAAATATCTGAACGTAAATTATTATTTTTTTAATTTCCTGTCGGCTAAAACTAGAGGAAAAAATATATAACATACAAAACTCTATTTTTAAACCTAGGATCCATCAACTCATAGTAATTTGTGTAAGAATATTTTGTTTTTTGCACTAGACAGCTATGTACAAAAGAACAAACCGCTGTTGGAAGGATCTCATGATTGAGTCATGTCTGGAACATGTCCATTGATTATACAATAGGGGGTAGAGCGTTAGGGATAAATAATAAATTAAAAAAAAAACGGTTTTGTAAGGGTAAGTAAGACATTTGCAGAGTGATTGTGTTGGAAATGTGGCCATCAACTGATCATTATTGACACATGTCCACACCCACCCCATCACTGCCCGTCTCAATGACCAAATCACACACCCATGGACATCGATCCAAGGTAATTTCCTCAACAATATTATCATGTTTTTTTTTTACTGTTGTTAACTTACTACATGAAGAAATACGTAGTGATTTGCTTTCCACGAGGGAAATGAAAACGTTTATCAGTGATACGACACTTTTTTTCTGAGCCGGAACACGCTGTTTACATTTCGACCATCGCATATCACATGTTCCTTTACGGAAACTCTGGTCGTGGGTGACATTTATGTAATCAGAGAGATTATAATGTTACATTAATACTTTGTTTTTTTTCTTAATACATATAGTAAAATGTGTATAATAAATAAATGTAGTCCATATTGTCCAGGGTGGTCCAGCCATTTAATTCAAATTGTTGGTGTTTCCTCTGGGAAACGCTTGTGCTGATAGTAAAACCATCATTTTGGACCGCCCTGTACATGTATTTTAACCCTTTTATCTCGTAAATGATGTGTCAACTGACTTAAAATTAGTATCAGCTTCGTATTTGGCTTGGGAGCCAAAGCACGTGGTGGCTTCGAGCTTACTACACGTATAGTTTTGGTTGAAGAGAAAGTGTTGTAAAAATAAAATGATTCTTTCATGCGAGTTTTTTTTTGTGTGTGTGGATGTATCACAAACATGAAGGCGAAATTATCCGGCTGTAACCGGATTTGTCGGGAAAAGCTTTTAAACAATGAAATGAGTGCACACATCCCATAGGAAATGACAGGAGAAGGACCGCAAAGGATGTTGGAATGGAATGAATCAATCTTTTATCATATCTATATATTTCTCTGTAATACGAATACCCTTTCATTTCACTGATGAGAGCACAATCTGCTACATCAAAGAAGGGAATCGAACCTAAAATTAATCTTGCTTGCCGCGACCCTGGAGGAAATCAATGATTTCAAATTCTATGAATTCCAAGTGTTTTCACAGATAATAAGGAAACTTCTTTCTTCTGTACGTAGAAAGTGAAATAACATATTTAAAAAACATTCCTGAATAATTTTTTCATTGCAAAAACGGTCGCATGTAAAATAGCAGTTTTCATGTCATGACTATTTAGAGGATATGTACTCTTGTCATGAAATTTTTTTAAATACTGATTTTGAACAGAAAAGCATTAGGTATATATTTAAAAAAAGAGCATATTTAAGAAAACATGTATTAAAGGCATAGATACATATGTATATATATGTAAGTACCTTAAATGTCCTTGAATTTGTGAGAAAAATTTGGCAGTTTCGATAGGCAAATATGAGAAAACGACTATTGATGTTGGATCTGAAATCTCTGTACCGATATTCCTGTAGTGTATGCGTTCGGGAACAAACGCAAGTCATAAATTTTGAATACAGAAAGCAAAACGTAATTCCTGCGAACAGAGCTGGATTTTATTGAAAAAAAAAAACATATGTTTACGGAGTCAAGTGTAAAATTTCTTTGCAAAAAGGATGATTATACTAAAAAAAACATACATTTTAAAAGAATATAAGGCATATTTCTTAGACGTGAGAAATATTTATTTTTATTTTTTTATAGTATAAATCTTTAAAAATAAATACTCGAAGGAGCAGTGTTTTTCTTTTTTTTCTCAAGAAGCAATATATATATATATATATATAATATATATACGTACATGACATATAGCATATTACATAAGTCACTGTTCTTTTTCTCGAGTTATTGAGCCTTGCTTGCATCGTACCCACAATAAAAATAAAACGAGAAACTATAAATAATAAACAAAAAAAATTCATAGTTTGTATACAGTACAGACATAGTAGATTCTATAAATTATTTAGGAGGAAATATGGACTTGCATATGTTATTCCTATATAATATGGGACGGAGAAAGTCATTTTGGAAAAAAAAGCCATTGCCTTTTGCAAGTACCCATAAAAATAAAATGCATATATATACATATTATATAATGTGTATAATATATATATAATAAATGGGGGCAATTTATGTGGGTAACTTTCTCCCTTTGCCCCAAATCCCGAAATGCCGCACTGCACACTATGCAGTCTCAAGGCCATCAAAAAAAAAGCTTGTTTTTATGCATTTGCCAAAACTCTTTTATACTCCCTTGACATTGTCGATACATTGACTCTCTTCAGAAGCTATTAGAAACACGCTTTTTTAATCAAATTAGGTCGGAAGTCGAAAAAAGGGTTAATTTGTTCAAACACGAGTTTTTTCTTCTACCATCCCACACTTTGAGAATGACATGCACAGAGGTGACCCGGGGGTGACCTTAAGGTGGTCGATATCTAGGGCTTAAATGTTTTCGTGACTGCGTATTGATCCTGGCCCAGGTGCATTTCTTTCTATTTCGGGCATCCTCAATACATATTAAGTGCCCATAAATTGATTGAGAAAAAAAAAACATTCGTTCTAATTGTGTAACATTGGTGAATAAATAAACTGTAATGAATACTAAATCAATATTGTACTTAAATGAAAAGTATGCATGGCAAATTCAAGCTTGTTGTCATCTCGTGGAAGTCCATTATAATCCATTATAACAGTAATTCACGAGTAATGTATTTATATGCCTTATAGTAATGCAATTTTGCCCACTCTTCCTCCCGTTTCTCCTTGAAGTTTGGCCGATGACGCAAATCTGAAATCAAAAAGGGAGAGAAATCTATTTGGTTGAGCATTTCTATGAGGTATGGATTCGTCTAGTGTCTCTCGCCTTCTCTCTGTCCTTCGCCAAAGGTCAAAGAAATGATGTCCGAAAGTTTAGAAAAATTATTTCAAACCAGTTTGGAAAAGAATGCAGAGTAACATATAATTTTCTCCTATTGTATATTATTCATCCCCAAATATTACCATGTGCTTCCCCTTCCAACAAAATATTGCGTATTCTGTTAGTATAAAGAGGAAAACATTGGGATTGTGCTATTGCATAATAACCTTGTTTTTGTAAATACAACCACCTCATTCAATTCATTGGCTCTGTGGCAGACACACCTCCGGGATCCAATGTTGCCGTACAAGCTTGTGTATACAATTTGACTGTGGAGACACTGAAAAAAGGGTTGAAATATAAAACACTCAAAGAAAGTTGATCCTAAAGGTTTTTTTAAACATATGCTGATACCTTGAGGTTATTATCATTACATGGTCATCCCATCGGTAGTGGTAAAAGTTGCACGCATGCATTTAATTTGGAGTACAAAAAAATGGTAATCCGTAATTGCATCAAGAATGATGAGATGGAACCCTTTTTTTTTCGTACCTGATAGCCTTGAACCATACACGAGTTACAGATAGTCAAGCCGTAGCTCCTCACGCTATAACCCTCATTTTTTTGTAACGTTTCATTTTTTTTTCTCCGTAAAATCAACCCTTTTTTCCTCATTCTACAAGATTATCGTAGCCTAACCTCAACAATGAAGGCATGAAATTAATGGAAGCATATTGAGCAGATAATTTCTGATACACCAAATGTTGTGCCAGGGAATCTCCCAGATGTCATATGTCTATAATTTTTTAAGTCAAATCTCTTACAAACCACTACTGATTACTATTAATATTATTAATGAATCATGTATTCAAAGGATTACTCGAATCAAATGCTTTTCACGAATGCTTCGGGGATGAAATTTATCGAGGAAGTATACACTTGTTTAAGTCGTGACATTTTTTTTTATTATTCTTACTTTTGAAAAGTAAAGCGTCCATTTGAACAAATGTAATTATTTCCTTTTTTAATCGACTATATATTATATAATATACATATGTATTTATTGAAGGCGATAACTATTGTATTGTGGAAAAAATTCCCCATTTTGTAATCATTAGTATAGTCGAGGATAAATGTGAAGTGGAAGAATCGTATATTTCTAATTACTATTTTTTTAACAATCTGAATTTCGGAAAAGACAAGAATCTTACGTGTTTAATTCTTTTGCTTACGAATATGTTATATAGGTAGTTGTATCACATTTCAATCTTCTACCTATTGAGCTGTTCACATAAGAAACTCCACGAAATGCTTATGTTATAATAATAAACAATATATTATGTTAGTAAATTGAATACAAGGAAATAGTTATAATTTTTTTCACTCATTGCATACATTACAACTTGTAACACGTTCACAAACAAGAAACAAACGTACGGGGGTATGCGAGTGACTCATGTACTTGTATTATAATTGAATAGACACACATATTTGTCTACGTTTTTAAATTGTATAATAGAATAGAAGTGTATTAAATTATTGATTATGCATTTTGTACATCTTTTAATAATTTTATTTAATTTGTACCTTGTACCCATCCATCCAAGCATTTTTTTTTAAAGACTATGTCAGTGTCGCAGCAACATTTTGTTTTTGAGGGCATATAAATACAGCGACAAAAAATACCAAGAGCACAAAATTGTAACATACATACATATAAAATTCACCCGGCACCACAACATGATTGTACTGCAAAAAACTACCAAGGTGTTCACAGATATTATAGATATTTGGTAATAAACATCGTTCGGAGCTTTTTACATCTTTTCGGTAACTTAATAGCAAATAAGAATCTCTTCCGCTTGTCTTTCATTATTTCTCATGTTTTGTAAGCCCATTTAAGATACCATAAATGTATACTTTCTAGTGTTTCTAGTTAGAAATATTGAAATTTTGTTGATAGAACGGGAAAAAACTGGCACGGGTGCCAACCACCACCCATAATAATCTGACACCAAAACATTGTACGGATAAAGAAAATTTTTGATTTACCCCAATAACAGTGTCACTGACAAACTTCGGTACTTAATGTAGTAACAACAGATAAACTTTATCAACGAAAAATAAGATACTGGAGAGAAATTTTCTGGTGCGATTTAATACCATATAAATCATAAGTTTTACCGCTGCGCCAAGAAACATATAGAGTTACACCCTTCTACAAGAATCGATTCATTCTTATAATAGAACATTCAAAGGGCTTGCAGTTCCATCAGCCTAAAATAATTGCATATCAAGGTATTTGAAAATATGGTGATGGTAAAACATTAAAAAAGATAAATCAGCAAAATATTTTTGTCTCTTCCCAAGAATCACACCAACTTGATCAACCACTTTTGACGATCATTCCATACTACAAGAATATCTATCTTTGTTTCAGAAATCACTTTTACTGACTACTGGCGAAATAGGCTAATACATATTATATATAAACTTGATTACTGACAACGACATAAACGCAAAGGAAAGAAAAAACTAGTACATGTTAATTCAGTTATAAAATACAGATGTACTTTTCTACAGCCAAGTATAGAAAGTCGTGAAACGTTTTATTAAAACAGTAATTATTATATGTATAGTAATATTAGCGGTTAGCCATTAACCATAACAATAAGTACAATTAGATTTAAATGTAGTATATACAGGGAGTAATCAGTATAATAATAATCTAGTATCATGGGCACATCAGGCATCATGTAGAACAATACTATCACGCTATGTAACTTCGCACGAGTACAATATTATGCATACAGGAAGTAAAACAATCCGTATGTACTTATATATAAACATTTGACAATCTTATATTCAGAACATCACCATTTAAACATACCTATTATACACGGTGTTTCAGTAGCTTATACATTTGCAGTAATTAAAAAAAATAGTATCACTATTGTTACTTTTTTTAAATTTAACCCCAGTCTTCCTCGGTGAACGTAGGAATCACTTTCACGGGTTCGCTGCCAGCATGCAAATGATGATCACTTGGTGAACTTGGTGGTAATGTAAATCTAGTTTCATCCGATTCCGGAGTTGGAGATTCAATTTCAGGAATTTCCATGGGCTCGCCACGAG
>JAQGBT010000894.1:0-39378 GCA_034698585.1 Disparrhopalites patrizii | reverse complement strand
ACGGAGCGAACTACAAAGGTACATTACTTTATGAATGAAGACTGTTATCATCACTATCATTACCATCAACTTGTGCCGTCAATATAATCCAATAACTATACTGAAACTGGGAACCAAAAAAAAAAGGAAAGTAAAAAAAAATAAAAAAAAAAGATTCTTTCACTCCTCCCGCGTCTACTACCATCCTCCTCCTCCTCCTCACGGAGAAAAGAGTATAAAGGGAAAAGGGTCAAGCCATTAAATTGTACCATGAATCGACGACTCCTCCTGCTCCTGAACTGGTGGTGTAACCCCAAAAGTGTACGAGTAAATATTCATAGACTATCCTCACGCAAACCTCCATGGTTAGTTCCAATCAAGACTTTAATGTAAATTTTATTTATCCCTCTGCGTCTAGGATAGCCAGATACATTTCAGTATCATGGTGTCTATACATATTTATTATGAGTAGTAGCAGCTGCTCTCGTGTGTTTTTTTCAAAAACGTCGAACCCATAAACAAATGCTTTAGACCCACATTTTTTTTCTCATTCTGAACCTTCTACATGGTTTATTTATTTTAGTACTTTTATACAGATGCATATACATACATCCATATGTATCTATGCACGCTCTATCAGAGTCCACTGGAATTTGAACTGAATTTCTGTCAAGTTCCTGAAATAAACATCCCTCTGATTGTGAGAGGAAGAACGATTAGGAAAGATAAGTGATCTGACATAGATATATGGAGTGGAATCCAGTCCAGGTATTGATGTCAACAATATAACATCAATTATCCCACCTACAAAAATCGACGTATGAATACTAAACAATAACTAAAAGAACAACAATCAAAACATTTCCCAGCAAGGGCTGTACCTGGTCAATACTCAAATATTAATTGGAGTAATTGCATTTCGGGATATAAAAAAAGGCCAGAAAGATTCATTTAGTATTCTTTGCCTCCTTGTCTTTGCCCTTGAGTTTGTCAAAGACATTTTTTTATATCCATATCTTTCTCTTAGAATCACCCTGAAAGGAGAGGTGCACGCGCAAAGAATGATGAAGATCGACGAAAAAAAAATAAAAGGGGGAGCATAACGGTGACGAAAACAGAACGTTGCAAGTGATAAAGACAGTTCAAATGCTGTCGCCCCCATTAACGTGTCCCTCTCTGACCAACGAAAGTGCCTTTTTCTCTTTTTCTTGATCGCGTGTGCATGTGTGTGTGAGCAGAAGGCATTTCATTTCCTATCAATATTTCATCAACTTGGAAAGCCATTACTCGTCTCGCTTCAATATCAACAAACTATGAAAGTTGCGGCATTTATACGGTCACATTCACCACTGCTATTTGTACGAGGGAAAACCTGCCCCCCTACACACACTCACACACATATATAAAATATTCCGAACAAAATGCTACGTCGAAAGCATTTGGGACAGTCGAAGAAAGGCATTACAATGCAATGAGCACAACTGCAGACACATTAGTAAGGGGTAGATGCTTTCTCCAAAACTCCTTCAACAACCAACTGCCCTCACAAAATTAGCTTTTCAATAAACATTACAATAAAAGCTCCCACACACATAGTACACCAAATATTGAGGGGCACTTTTCGGGAAGTGGAGGGAACTTTACCATTATTATCAGTATCATTTAATTTTGCTCTTTTTTCACTAATTTTATTTACTTCCTCTCTATCCCCTCCATACGAGGACAAGATACCACTAGTCAGCCTGGTTGAAACCTGTACAAAGTAAGGTCACCAATATATCCGTATACAACCGACTGAGTTTTGTATGGCGCCTATTGATGAGTGTCCAGAGAGCTCATTTATTTGAGGTAATACAAGATTCATGCATTACAATTGTTATTGTCTTTCTCCAATTATTTTGAAAAGGAAGGACTTTATAGATCCTGCTTTTCATCATCAATAACGCTCAATGCCAATTGCCTTCTTGTTGATACAACACCGTTATCATTGTGTACCTTGTACCTTTATTGGTATCAATTTTTTATCATTCATCGATTTTTATCATTCCATATGTTCTCAGAAATTGTCCTTTTACTACACAAGAGAAGCTGCACGAGCCATTAAAGACAGACTCGAGTCTGCCTTTCCTTTATTCCTATAAATATTACACAGCACTACAATGTGTAACACCTTCATATTTTTCCACACCCAGCCGGCCAACCACGCTTGAGGGTCATTACTGACGGAGAGAAGCTACAATATTCGGAGGGGAAGTAAATTACGACACATTACTCAGAAATAAAAGTAATTAGATATGCGCTGCATGCACACACCGCAAGTGTAATACGTACATTACATACATATACATATGTACCTAGTGACTAAAGTCCTTAAAGCAACCACTCCATCGCCAACGCCATGAGGCTTTTTTCTCCAACATAATCATGGCAGGGCTAATACACAAGACCACCTAAAGCAAGTTGTAACGCCAATTGCTGCTTGTGAGAACTTATAAATTTGTGTCTGAAATGCTCCCGAGAATTAACTATAAAATGTCCATGTACATATATAAGTAATGCTCCATGCATTTTAAACACTGGGGTATGAATATATGCATGTCTGGAGCAATTATTAAATCATATACATTTTCTATTTACCTTCCAGTCATTTCGGTTCCGTGAAAATTATACAAAAGTCACTGCATCACTTCAGTCCCGTTTCTCACAGAAGTCCTATTTAATATTTACAGCAAATACAATGGAGCAAACCTTTCACGGATGTACTAGTACAGATTGAGCTTAAGTATAGACTACAAGGGGAGCGTATCAACAAAGTAACGTCTTTTGCAGGAAATGTCATAAAATGTACGAGCGCGTACTCCCGATATGGATTTGTTTCAAGTGACACCGGTCACCTCCTTCTCTTTCTCTCTCTCTCTTCCCTCTCGTCCGTCATACGACGGTCGTATTCAACGTAGGCCGTAAATGGGAGTAATATCAATAAGTGAGGGAAGAGAATTTGCCAAGCTTTGAAAAGTATGAAGTCACACTTGAAATGTGAACAAGTCCATAAGTCCACTCAACCCCTACATATTCTTCTTTGTGGGTGAACTAGAGAGAGAGTGAGAGAGAGAGAGAGAGAGAGAGAGAGAGAGAGAGAGAGAGAGAGACGGAGTGCATGTGTGCAAAGAGCTTATACATCGTAGAAGTAAAAGTATTTGACAGAGGAATCAACACACCATTGACTGTTTCTCTAAAGGACGAAGTAGAAGTAGTACTCGTACCTTCAGTGCTGTGTACACACACTGCCATATGAATTTACACTTATACATGTGGAGAAGGCACTAAAAGAAATTGTGAAGACCTAGTAAGAGAAAGAACGAGAGAGAGAGGGCACCGAGAAAAAAAAAGCAAGATTTCTCCACCGAAAATAGGCATAGGAAACCCTAATATGCAGAATGGGACTGCGCAGACACCCATCATAACTATGGGTGAAATGGAAGTTATCTGACCCAAAGTTTGTATTACATTAGATATCTTGTTTGCTTTAGTTATTTCTCATGGATATGGATGGAGAAACATATGACACACCCCCATCAGCTCAATATTCTTCTCATTTCAAAGGGGAGGTCCTTGCCTTGGCCAAATATTATAATATAATAATATAATATACAAGGACGTGCATGCAATTTATCTCCTCGCTAGACCCCTTCGTGTGACCCCACCACCAAGACTGTTAAATATGCACAGAGATCTATGCATACGATGCACTTTCCCATATAAACATAAATTTGTGTGTAGGACATGTCAAACTCCCTGCCCCCTCCCCCAAAACTTCGTATGCTTGTCAAGCAAATCCACGGAGGTGCATAAACACAAAATAATACCTACATTTACCATTGCCAGTTTCAAAACCAGAACTAAATTTGTACAGGCTGAAAGAGAGAGAGAGAGAAACGGGGTTACTGATAAACCATGGATGATTCAAATAATGGGAATTTCATTAACCAGTCTATTGAAACTGTACAGACGTTAAACGTGGTCATGTATAATCGTTTTTAAAATGAATTATATGCTTGAGAGAAAAAAATCCTAATTGCTCCCTCCATTTCATAAATAATCTCTTCCGCTCTGGTGGTCGCTGTAGTACAGTGAGAACCGACAGCGAGAGGAAGAAAGAGACAGAGAGAGAGAGAGAGAGAGAGAGAGAAAATAACTGGAGAGAGTTGCAATTTCGTACCACATACACGATTGGTGGCAGGAACCAAGAGCATTTGGAAAACATTAATAAAAATGGTTATACTACTATATCTTTCACTCCAGAAGAGGGGGAAAACATTTTAAATTCTTGGTCAGTATACCATAGTATAAAAAACATACATTCATCCATCCATACGTATGCATTTACGTATGTACGCATGAACTTAATATAGGGACGTACATAGCATGGATTCATACACATCCCATGCATTTAACCGTCATCCGCACGCTCTCACAAAAACATACTCCTTGGCATGGTACAAAAGAGGAAAACCTACGACTTTCGAGTCATTTGACTCTCACTTTCTCCTCCTTTCATTCCAGGCCTCTCTTTCGTTCCTTATCTCGGCCTTTCTCTTTTTCTCTCTCCTTTGCTTTTCTTTCCATCTATTCTCTCTATTTCCATCTACAAAAGATATTTATTATTCCGCTGAAAGCTCTCACATACTCTCTTTCTCTCTCTCTTTCTCTCGCTCTCAGACTCTATCTCTTAAGACCGGTATAAACGTAGACCAGCATCATCATCCTACTTTTCATACTGCCTCTTCTATTAATAACATAACAGACAAGCAACCGCTATTCATGGAGTCTCTTTGGAAAATGCATGATGAAAAAAATATTATTTCACACAATAGTTAAAAATCCTCGTACAAGAGAAGACTTCTTGAATCAAGGGATGTGTGGAGTATCCCCGGTCCGTCCATTATGCATGCTGTAAATAATAGCATACCATTGTGTGACCACCACATGTACCCACAGCTTCCATCCTCTTCATCTTCCCTTGATCCCCACGACGAAAGACGACGAGAAGGAGGGAAATGAAGGAAGGATTGCAAACTTGGAAAAGAGAAGGAGGAGGAAAGAAGACGACGAACCACCACAACAACAACAGGGACTCCATGCATTTCAAGCTACCAAAGCCTTATGCGAGCTTTACTTTTCGTCATCTCTTTCTTTTTTTTATAATATTACAAGTCAAACCGACGCCGCGAGATCATTTGATTTTCTTTGAAAATCGTTTCCATACACGCTGAAAATCACATAAAATGATATTAACTTTAATAGGGAGAAAGCGAGATAGAGGGAGAAGGCATATGTTGAGGCTATTTTAGCAACAGCATAAAAAGGAAGACACTTTTCTCCTCTCGTACCATTCCCCTTCATACGATTTCGCTCGTTCCTCCTCGCAACTCGCTTCCTATTCGTCTTCCGTGAATCTTTATAAGAAAACTATATCATAAATATTTACCAATAACCCTCCACCAAGCACTAACCATGTACGTCCATACATTTGCCATCTCATTTCAAATAAGCAAATAAAAGGAGTCGCCTCATCCGATTACGGCACACTCGTGGCAGACAACAAAAAAAGGACGACACAATACGTGTACCGTCACCATCGATGGACGTGCATTTTATATCATATGGTAGCAGCAGTAGTAGTAAGAGCGCCCGAAAAAAAAGGGTAACTCCATGTAAATACAAGGGGGAGGAAAATCAACCAAAAATAAGTAAAATATAGTTGAACGTACACGTAATAGGGCATGACTTGAACAATCATAAATACATATACAAATACATATACAAATGTATACACAATTTCTTCCAGAATTTTTGCGATTCTTGCAAGAAAATAGGAAAGAGCATTGGCAATCTACATAATGGTGGAGCGGGAAATACAAGGGAGACTTCTCAAGACTGCCATCAGACGATGACCAAATGTTGGTCTCCAATATCCTTCCAAGAACATTGTGTGCCTGCGAAAGGACGGGAAAATTGGCAAGATGAGAGTAGGAGAGATTCCAGACGTCCATTCTCAAAATAATATCCTTTAGAATATTCTTCACCAGTAATGTCCCCTTTCATGGCATCCTCTCACGAGAAACACGTCAGTCAATATGACCTCAAAGGAATATCAATGGTCTTACGCACAAGCAAAGGGCTTATTTACCAACAAACATACGCACACCACATGCTGTTATTTGTTATTTTTTCCACCCTTTTTCCCTTAGTTGCCAATAAATACAAAAAAAATTGACAAAAGTGTGCAATATTGGCCACATGGAAGAATGGGGGAGGGGAGGAAGAAGGTAGGAGGTATCCATACGTGTGTCAGTCCATTGACAAAGGAAAGTAAGTTCAAGTCATTTCGTACATTTGAAAGAATGTGTGACATTCTCGAGAAACTCGGTCGTAATAAGTTTCTTGTCAGCACGATCTCTCTCAGTCAGATGAGGATACCAGAGCGTCATGCAGGGTATTAGCTATTCTCTTCCAGTTAAACACTTGCAAAAATTCTCTCTGTCTCTCTCTTTCTCTCAACCCCCTTTTGCATCCCAACTGCCGGAAAAACCGTAAGTATTAGGGATTTAGTAAGATTCAAAGAATTATTAGGTAGTTCTGCTATCAACTTTTAGTATCTTTCTGCATCTCCTTGAAGGAAAAGCAGGAAAAGTGGTATGACGTTGGAAATCTCAACAGGCCTCAATTCAAAATTCTGACTTTCTTTTTTACATTTTCCTCTTCCTCCTCCTAATGATACCACGCACTCATCAAGCGCATTAGTTGAGGAAAGAGCAAGGGAGAGCGAGACGGATTTAGAGAGATAGAAATGAGAAGAAATGGAGGATCTCCCTCTCTCTCTTTCTTCCTCCACCACCAACCTGTCCGCAAAAGGCAAAAACTAGACTGGAAGTCTCTGTAAGTATCTTCTATGCAAATCCCTGCTTGATACCTTTCCAAATCCTTTGAGGTAGCTTTCCTTCTTTATCTATAGTCGTATGATATCATATCAGTAATATACTGGCTCCTCCATCAATGTACGTCATGTGCATACATGTACGACTTTCTCCGAGCAACGTGCGTAATTATTACGCCTCCTAATATTTTCCTTAGCTAGCTACAACAACACTGACGCCATAAATGTATAACAAACTCAACATCTAGGAGTTCGTTTCTCTCCCTCCACATCTCTCTCTCTGTCTCTTTCTCTTTTAATTTCTGTAAAGAAACCTCTTGTATGTATAAACACGAAATGAAAACTAGATATAGTACTATAGAATAAATACATTGTGAAGCCGCTCGGGGAAAAGTGGTTGTTTTCCTTCGTGAATCCCTCAACACACTCTCTTGGTTGCCAGATGATATAGTATACATGTATGTATGTATATGCATGTAGGTATGTATGTACGTTACGTAGTAAATAATGACAAGAAGAAATGACAGAGTTGCTGAAATTATTGGAAATCATTTAATCCCGGAACAAACTCAAAGTCTTTGAATCAACATCTTTCACTGCCCTTAGGGTAATCCAAGAGTCAGCTCCTCCCCACTTTCTCTTTTGCTAATCAAGGAAACACGGAAATGAAGAGGATCTTGTGAAAATTTATAAAACACACCTGGTGGCGCACTTTCTCAGCTACGACGTCGAAGATCAACAGATTTACTTTCTCCATCACTCTAATACACTCTCAGCGCTTAGAAAGATGGCAGATTCGAGCTCAAAGTTTCAACTTCCCCCAATATGTTCCGTTTTTGTGCCTATGTTTCAGGTTCATCCACAAAGTTATCTTCTTTCCTTTTCTCCACCATCAAAATGAATACGTAAAAGTGGAGGGAGGAGAAAGACAGTTCACGAACCCTCTAAAATATTTTCTCCCTTCTAGTCGAGACCCTCCTAATCCCACAGTCAGCAATGTAGCTACATGAGAGTTATTACTGCATGGATAAGCGATATTTCGAATCGGTTCACATTTCTCAATCACATACTCAATTTTGGGACAAGGGGAAAAGGCAGAAATTTTGTGTAGAGACCCGAGGGTTGAAAATCGCACGAATACTACATGGAAAGAGGGGGGAAGGGAACATGGACAAATCCTGGGGAAAATTGAGATAGATACAATTGTGTACGGGACAGGAGGAATGTGTGCTCCCTAGAAAAAAGCGTGAGGAAAGCACTATAGGATAGAAAGTCTTGAGAAGACTCTCCACGGGGAAAAAATAGTACATTGATGGAAAAGCGATAAAGACGGAGAGATGTAAACCCTCCCATATCATGTCAAATGGAACGGAAAAAGATAGGTAAAGGAAAGGGTGAGAGTGTGAAAGGGTCTTTGGAACCACAGCAACAGTAGTAGGTTTGCTGATAAAAAGAAGCGAAATTGGTAAAATATTACCACGTAACCTGGGACAAACTCATTTCGTCAATAAATACCTAATAGCTCTTATATTAAACTCAATTAAAAAGTCAAAGTTGGGGCGTGCGACGTCACGAGAGAAGCAATGTATACGCTAAGCAAACAAAATCAGAGGGTGAAAATAAAGAAAAAATACAAGAGTCAGAAGACGCCTCAACTTTCAAGGGTACAGATGTTGGTACAAAGCTACCCTACCAAATATCGTAAATATTTATATACCTGACGACGAGATGCAATTAGTAAAGACGGATAATGAAATTTAACTGGCCACCAGTATCGTCGAAAATAGAACTGCACCAGCCATTCACTCGACAATGAAAATACCTCCCCTCATGCTTGTGTGTATATATAATAGACACTTTAAAATGAAAATATTTACTCACGTCCAGTATAATTACCGCTTATGCGTCAGATAATATTGGGATTAAAGAGCCGCACACATTAATCACAAAATAAATACAAGTACGCCCAGCATGAGTAACGTATTTTACCCATCCATGCGGTGGCATTCACTAATCAATTGAATGTACATAGAATTAGAAAAAAAAATAAGGAGGGAAATGGTGGTCCACGTTTAATATAAACACGCAAAAAAAGCCCCCCAGCAGTGATTTGAACCATCAATTCATTCACCGCTTCACCAATAGTGGAGTGATTAATTGATTTCATTTCATTCCCTTCATATTTACAAAGGGAAAAGTAAACACTCCTTCATCCCTGTGTACAAAGATAAGTACTTGGGAGTAAATATGTAGTAGCAGTAGTAGTAGTACGGACACACTTATCAAAGCCAGCCAGTGAGAAAATTTTTCAATGGTCTAATGATATGTCCATTTTTTTTTCTAGTAGTAGCTACGTTTATTTTACGCATAAGAAAAAAATAGTAATATTTACTATGCATACGAAGGAAATTATTATGAATTCAAAACATGTTGGCTTTACGAACCTTCATATGATAATTGCCATTTGGAATTTGTTGTTGATGGAGTAATGAGGCAGCAGCACATTGTTGACCATAGGCAGCAGCCGCAGCCGCCAGCAGAATCTGTGAGGGATGATGAGCTGCGGCGGCAGCCGCGGCTGTGAAAGCACCCAAAGCTGGCACTGGAGTTGAGAGGAGAGGTGCAGCACCCGCAGGAGGACAGTTGATTGGAATTAGCCCTTGGGTGACGGGTTTTGTACCCGCATGGGGATGATGATGATGATGGTGATGGTTAGGGAGAGCCGACGTAAAAAATACCCACGGTGATTGCATCGTGGATAAGTGGGTTTACGGATGAATATTATTTTTTTAGCACAGGTTCAAAATGAAATAGTACAGTGGTATCTCACAATTTCACAATCTCCAAAAAAAAAGAACGAATTTAATTTACTAAGAGAACCTCCTTTTTTTGTCAAACACAATCCACGAATAATGTCTTTCAATGTTATTACAACCTTTTTCAGTTTATTTGGTACATTCCCCGTTTCTGCCTTTGCACTCTATATCCTTCTTCCTTATAAGGATCTCCGGTTTTCTTTTTAACGAACGCTAAGGAAGAAGAACCCTGGAAAAAGTTGGTCATCAATATTTGTTTTATCCCACAGAGTTTTTACAAAGATTTTTTTCCCTTTCTCTCCTCTGGATATGTTTTCTCTCCCAACTCTCATTCCGTTTCTCTTTCTCTTTTTCTCCTGTTCTCTCTCTCGATTTCGGGGGCTTTAAAATTCTATCTACTGTCTGGCATAACTCCACATTCCCATGTATCACAGAAAGATTTATAATTTTTAAATATTTGACAGCAAATACCTTCCTTTACTTGCGTGAACCTTGGCCCCACACACACGCTCTCAAACTCATTGATTGAGAATCAATATTCAATGAATTGATTCACAAAGAGAGAAAAGTAAAACCGTTTCCTACTGCAACTAATGGAGGAGGATCAAATGAATTGAAATGTTCCATAAGTTTCCTGAAACAACTTCTCTGCACACAGACACACAAAAAAAGTGGCGTGCGTGTGTGAGTAAGTCAAGAAAAAAACCAAGAGGAAAAGGCAAGCCCACCCAGAAAAGGACGAGAACACCGCCGGGTAACTCTCTGTCCGTGCACATTTAGCTCGCGCAAACACATGTTGACAGTCGTTTTTCTCCGTGAAAAAAAAAAAATTAGCTGTTTCCCCTTCCTTTCATTTGGCGTGAGAATGATGTTATTTATCAAGGGCATCTACAAAATCCTTTCAACCAACAATTTCTCAATAAGAATGATAGAAAACTACAATAAATTTCACGAAATTTAAATCACAATGACTTCCGAAAAATCATTATCCTGTCACTCTTGTACCTTAAAAACCGCCTAAGAAATCCTTGCAAAGTATATTGATATTATCAGTTCTTCAACTCCTCCTCTCAAAGCTTTACAAGACTGTATCCCCGTACTCTCGAAGTATTTCAGGACTTGTACCGAAATGAGGAACACATTCGTATAAAAAAAAATAGGAGTAAACTTGTGTGTATGTTAGCATCCGATTCGTTAGTCATGCCAGATTGGCGATGCAGTTAATGTGTGCAGTCTAGCAGTTTCCGAACCCAGCCCAATCCCAAAGAGAAAAAAAAAACAAACTCAGCTGCTCTTCATGTGCAAAGCAACAACAGTGTCAATACGCCTACTTTTCCCTTGAATAACTACACTACCCCTTTTACGCCCACCAGGACGCGGACGTTATGCGATTAATTGTGATACGAAAGTCGAAGAAAGAGAGAGAAGGGCACTTCAACTTTCTCAAACTACCATCCGAGTTTTCAGTTGTAAGAAAAAGTGCCTTTAGCTTTCTTCCTTCATCTCCTACGGTTCTTGACAATTGTCTCTACCTATACACCCTTTAAATATGTGCTAAAAAAAAGTGTGAGTGGCAAAGCGAAAGAGAGTCAGAAAGAGAGAGAGGGGGAGGAGAGAGAGAGAGAGAGAGAGAGAGAGAGAGAGAGAGAGAGAGAGAGGGAAACCACAAAGAAAAAATTGTCTAGCTTCAGCCACCTCCCCGACGCTTCCTTTTATTTCTGTCCTCACCGAGTCACAGATTGAGAGACTCTGAGAAAGACAAGGCCCGACCGTCGGGTAAGTAGTGAGTGACTGACTGAATGAGGGGTGACTGAGACGACACCGAAGCACATACATATTGTGTACACACACAGAGGGAAAGGGGAGAGGGAGAAAGAAGAGTGAGAACATATACAGGATTAGATACCAGAGGAAAATAGGAACCATGTAGTACTTTGGGGAGGAAGATGTATAGGAAAAAATGAGACAAGAAGAGGAGAAAAAAACCTTCCTCTTGTTCAAACAGTTAGACTCAGATTGCCCTCTGTCTCCTTCTTCTATCTCTCTCTCTCTCTCTCTTTTGCTCCCCGTAGCTCTACATTTTGGAAAGGAGTCAAACTCTCGTGATGGAAATCACCAACAAAACAACCCAACAACACATATAAAGACAGTATCATGAATTAATACAGAATCTCCGACTCTCTCTCTCTCAATTCCTCTCTTTCCCTAGATTTAAGAGCCCTCTTCATCAATACTCTTGCTTTAACAATAATAAAAAGGTACAGAGATCATCCATTACATTAGAACTCATGTATGTACATTTTCCTTCGCCTCCGTGCCATCACTACGTCAAGGGGTATTATGAAATTCTGACCTCTCCCCCTCCCTTTCACAGTCTCTGTGTAGTAAAAATGGAATTATTAACTAACAAATACATAAAAGTGTGCCGTCACAAATGAAAGCAAAAGCAACAATATCATAAAAATCCTCCATGTTTTCTCCTTTCATTCCACCATAGTAGTAACTCCCACGAATACAAAGACTCCCCTGAAGAAGAACAAGTGGCTCGTGTAAGCAGGATTTAAAACCGGTGATAATATACAAAAGCCTCTGGTTCTACTCCTCTCATCTCTCTCATTGTTCTCCTCCATCCAGCTCATCTTTCTGAAGGAAGAGAGGAGGAGAGAGAGAGGGACGGAGAGACGGAATAATGGTAATAACAATAATAGACTCAACGATGCATAAACCTACATTACATACACAACTAATGCTAATAATAATAATAATCCTGCACAAACCACAGCATTACTCCTAGGTAGTGTCACAGCCAGAAATTTCTTATGAAAAGAGACGCATCAATGAAGACAAGAGTAAAGGCAAAAGAATGTAAACAAATTACGTATGTATATACCGATGTATGTATACGAGTGCATGTTCTTGTTGTTATTTTCGTCGTCATTTTACCGGCACAAACACTCTCACTGAGTCCAAATTATGAGTGCGTCGACAAGTGTACAAGCTTGTTATTACAGGAAAAACCGCATATAAGAATCCTTGTACTGTGTACAACGGGGTATGGCCTTTTACCCTTCCTCATATGTAACTACAAGGGTAGTGAAATGTACAGGGAGACTTGACACGCACAATTCATTCCAGTACGCACACAAGTCAATGAGGGTACAAGTGGTGGAATTACTGGCGAACGCCTCCTTGCAAAAAAAAATACATTATCTCAAAGATGTAATACACGTAGGAATAATAAAAGTTGGCGGAATCACTTGAAAACTCATGAACAAACAACAGCATCATCAGTGCTCTGGCTATCTTCCCTATTTAAAATCATATTTAACACCTAAAAAAAACATTCATGTCTTCTAGGAATAGTAATGTATACATGCATGTACCATTCCCAAACCTTTGCCTCTTTCCCTTTGTAGACTGATGGGTGTGAGGGAAATTTCCAGAAAGGAGAGCAATGACGGGGAAAGTGCGACGAAAATAATTGAGTGTATATAGGAGATACATACGGAGAATAATACCGGAGAGATTATGGGGGTAGTCAGGAGGGGCAAAAGAGAGATGGGGACAGAGACAAGGACATAGTAGAGAGAGAAACCAGAGAGAGAGAGAGAGAGAGAGCGATGGTCGAGAGCATAATTCCCTTTCCCTGAACTCCACTCGTCCCCGATAATGTCACTCACTCATCGACTTAAATAGGATGATCTAGTCAACTCTGGGTATTTTGACAAGACAGTGCCAAATAGCAAGTTAAACACCTAAGCACCAATTCCAATCACTTGCTAATTTCCTCGAAAACTTTTCTCTAACAGCGACGTATGGTTTCTTTTGCCGCACAGATGTACACATGCATATAAAAGGCACAACAACAACAAACAGAAACTCTCCTGAGACTTGTGCAAGTCTCCATATTCCGACTTCTCCCACTCTCTTCCTCTCTGCCTGTCTCTCTCTCTCTCTCTCTCTCTCTCTATTTCTTGCTGCCTTACGCGCTTATTACAGTGACTGTGGACGTGGTAATAAAAACCTACATACATATTGTTCCTCAAGCATGCTGCTATTTGAGAGGAAGAGAGACAAGAGAGATAAACGACTCCCCTATCTCAACCCTCTACCGGTCTCTTCCTCTTTCTTTCGCACGGAACGACTTACTTGGTTTGCCGTTCTTTTCTCCTTCTTCAACTAACAAGCCTGCCTTCCGCACATTTTAATACCTAAGCCAGACTTGGAGTTGGTAAACGTGTTGAACATCAAGCGTTATAAACCCGTTAAAGTCACTCTTTCCCCACTTCCCCCTTTGTTTTTTTAAACCTCGCATCAATCTCATAAATCATGAAACTTCAAAAAAAAAAATTTCATAGAAAAAAGTTTCATGTACGACCAGAAAAAATCCCCCAATTTACACTGATTTCTAGTACAACTGACAGTGCACTTTCCCCCTAACGATATTGATATAGCTCAGACATTGATGCTTTCACCGAACTGTAAGGAAAAGGAGTAAAAACTTTGAGGATCAACAATTCCCTTTGTGGTAGGCATAGCTATTTCTACAGTGATAATGAGAAGTTGTGATATAATGGGACTCCTTCTTCTTCTTTTTTATCTCCTACAATTTTCTCCAGTCTCTATCCTGCCACATTTCTTTTCAGTATGAATAAGAAGCATTTCTACAACAAACAAGATTGGGAGGCATGTACAAAAAAAAGTAAACATTGTACAGCTCTTTTTTTTTTCTTAAAAAAATGAAGGCAAGTACACATAACAAAAACTCCACCCTTTAACTGTTTTCCGACTCTTGCTTTTTTTATGTTGTCGTCTCCCTTGATAATGACCGTAATTGAAGCAAAGACGCGCAATGGTCGTAATATGGAGAGAGGTCAAAAAGATTGCCACAAAAGGGAAGTGTATATAGAGAAAGAATATATGGAGAGGAAGCCAGTACGAGGGAAATAGATCGAATGAGAGAAGGAAGGAGACTCAGTCAGTGAAAACATTCCCAAGAAAAATAATCCCCCTTAGTTTTTATATACGTTTGACAATTTGTGCTAGGAAACTCTCCGCGGCTAATGCATTAGAACTATTAGTACTAATGCATGAAATAGAAACGTCGGGAGAGTTCTTGACGATATTCAAGACCTTTTTTTTTACATGTGTTATAAAAAAAACTTTTCCCAGGATGTGTGTCATTGTATTCATACTACAATATTCGGTCACCCTAGTCCTTTTCCTCCAGTAGCATTAGTAATAGCAGTAGTAACAGTAGGAGGAATAGTAGTAGTTGTCTTGAGGCTAGACAAGTAGTAGTATTTTATCTCCTTCTAACAAGCACTGCCAGTTGAGGGAGGGAAAGTTACATGTAAAAAAAACAAAAATGGACCAAAAAAAGACACAGAGAACGAGAGAATATGGGAGGAGGAGAGAAAAAAATAAAAAATCTTTGCCCATTCACTTACAATATATAATAATAAAATAAAATGTTGAGTATTACAGTGAGGTAATAATAATAATAATTACTTGTATAGCCAGCAGAAACCAACTACATGCACACACTTTGTCAGAAGTGGAGTTTTCCCCCCTCTTTAAACTAAGTATATTTTCAGTTTAATAAATTTACACACATAAAATGGAGAGACACAGACACGCCAAGGATGAATCCATACAGTGAACAAAAATCCTGACTCTCTCTCTCCTTCCGTTTTTTTCTTTCTTCTTCTTCTGTTTCTTCTTCCTCGGATGTGTATGTTCTTATTACAGGTTTTTACTACAGCTATTTAGAAAATGTACAACATTCACCAGACACAGTCCCCCCACACACTCAGTGGAAGATGATGAAGAAGATGGAGGAGACAAGTAATGTAACACAAAGTTCAAGTACTTCTAATAAAAATCTTCTTTTTTTCCCCTCTTACACTCTCTCAAACCGACCCGAAATCTGTCTTCACACACAAATCAATTTACAGATTCTGAGCCATTTCTCCTTCAACACACTCCTCCAATACACTCCCGCTTCAGTTTGTAACGACCGTGTACAATGGAAACAGTTCAAGTCACAATCTTATTCTTTTGTTTCCCCCGTAAAATTCTTCAAAGTATTTCTTCCCGGCTCTGGATTCTTAATTCTTTGGCTTCTGATTGCTATTACTCTCTCTCTCTCTCTCTCTCTCTCACTTCAAATCTGTGTTTGAAATTTACACAGTATTGCAGATGTTGCTCTCCTGGATTTATACAAATCCTATCACATTCAAATCATGAGCAGGCCTGCTTTGTAGTTGTTGGGTGGTAAAGTATTTGTCGTCACAATTTTATTTCTCTTGTAAAAACTCCCAACTATAAATTTAATTCCAGCTTTACATCTACATTCGGGAATGACAAGGATTTATCCCCTTGACTTAGTATGATCCCGTAATAATCATAACTCTTCACTTTTCCTCACGAAAAAGATTTTTTTTTAATATAAAATAGCACTGTTGTTCAACACGACTTTGTCATTAATATTATTACAGCAACTTAAGAGGACGCAGGTAAATTTCCAATGAATCAAGACAATGTCTCATAAATCTGTTCCATCCTTCGCTCTCATTTGTGGCTGGCGTTACACTTAAAACGAATCCAACTTTGGTTGGGGACAAATTCAAAAACTTTATATATTTTATTATATTTCCTTCTTCTTCCTTTTTTTTTTATTGACGCCGGTACACGACCAGAAAAGTGACAGGAAGATAGACTGTCATGCAAATAATCATGTTATTCCTTTGAGAAATTTGACGGGGGAACGAGAAAAAAAAAATAGAAGCATGTGTATAGGAAAATGTAAGGAAAAGTTGGAAAGGAACAACAAATGACAACTTGTGTCTTTTCACAGCAACAATGAAGATGACGAAGAAAAAAGAACCGCTTGTAACGAATGGAGCACCAAGAAGACAAAATAAAACGTTGGATAATGTAATATTTCTTCAAATTAGACGGTTCTTTTTCGTATAGTAAGAGTTTTTTTTGCAGGGTGGAGGGGGAGAGGGAAAAACACAAAAAAATGTGAAACACACGCACAATACACAAGAATTAAAAAATATAATGACTGCACATGCAAAGAATACAAGGAATTGAGATTGTTATTTTGTAAGAAGAGACAGTGGAAAGAGTGGCTGTGAAGCCCTTTTTTTAGGAGTAGTGTGAGAATGGAAATGAAGAGTGAAACTGCAAAGTACTTCCTCTCTACAGATTCCGAATAGAACTGGGCAACCTGAACAGAGTCGCCTCATATTTTTACTACAACTCTCTGTCTCTCTCCCTCTCTCTCTCTCCTTCACATCTCCTCCTTTTTCGCCAGTAGAACCACACGCTCGGCTCATATGCTCAGAGTCGTGTTGTGCACAATTCCACAGTCACTTTGGCTCCCTTTACTCCCTGTACAATCCTTGGGCTCTCCTTTACGTACCTCCACTGTGGCCATACAACGCGGATACCCTAAATACTTCACACGCTTTTTCTTTAACTTCTTTTTCTCTCGTCTTCTCCCTCCTCTCTCCCTCTCTGTCGACTTATGCTCAACAGCAGTCACACACAAAATACTTTGACTTGTGTATTTGTATGTATATACACAAGGATAGGAGGAGGATCTGTACGGGAAGCATCCATTTTCCCTTTCTTTCCATGGTTTTTGCACATTTCTATATATATGTATGTTACATGTGTGTACAGTGTACACATATATATGTATGTCTGTATGCATCAGTTCATAAATATACACAGGAATATGATTTCTACAGATATGTACATATACATGTACGTGTAAAATTGTGGGGATGTTTCAGGAGATACAGAGAGAGAGAGAGAGAAATCCCAAGCTCTCTGTGTCTGCTCTAGCCTGCACATAATACCTTGTTTATACGTAAACATTTGAAGCACACCTTTTAACTTCACTCAAAAATTTACTGTTGCAACGTCAGAGCAAGTAAAGTGTCCGTAAGTAAAGTAAAATGTACAAAAACATACGAGACTCGTGTGTGTGTGTGTGTGAATTTCATTTCTATTACCTCCGCAATATCATGTGAACCCAGGTTTTTTTCTTTACTCAAATGCAGTCATCATATATATGGCGATGTTTAGTGTAATACACATATGTGTAATTTAATATGTGCACGGAGAAAAGAGGAATCAAATAAAGTAGCGAAAAAAAATAACGCACTTCCCTTCTTTATAGATGAAGAAAAAATGGCCAGGGTAGGAGTACATATGTACAGTGATAGTTATTGTAACAATAATAATGATAATTATTATTTCGTCTACATACTCTCGCCCTTTAAAAAAACACGCATCAACGTGTACGTATAGACAAGCATTGTTTAAAAAACTGAACCAGAAAAACGTAACTCTTATAGTTTGTGGGAACTACACACGTACATCCATTACATAGTTTCCTTGTCTGCCGTGAATAATGTAAAAATAACACCACAAAATAAAAATAAAAATTATCTCTTGTTTTACCATGTAGGAAAACGTACGCGGAATAAAGAAAGTCATAATCAAGTTGAAGCAACTTCCCAACAATTTGCCACACGATGGATTTCTCGTATTTATTTTTATTATTGCAAATTGAATTACATCATAGCCTCGTTTAATTTAATACAAGCCAGATTTTCCAAACCAAACAAATTTTAATCACCTATGAGGTCAAAAGGAAATACATATTTGTGGATTATGTAGTACGGAAAAAAATATATATCGTTCATGTATTAGGACATACGATTTCGAAAGTTTTTTTTAAGCATAAAATTTTGTTTACCTCATTTTGTGGACTCATATTCTTTCTCACACACGCTGTCGTTGTCAATGCCAAAAGAAATATAATACCAGTTTGTAAGCTTTGAGTACTTAATCTATGCTAAATATAAATAAACATAAGGAAGGGTAAATATTTTGAAATGTCATACGGCTGATAGTCTTGGGGAGGGGTTGGAAAGGGGCAATTTAAGGTGTTGATCGTATAATAAACCCTTCTCTTTCTCTCTATCCGAAACTTGCTACATTCCCCCCCCCCCTACCATCTTTCAGTTCCGAGTTCCGAGCAACTTCAAAGGTTTTTAGTTTTTTTTAAATAACTATATTATTAGACCGACAACCGCAAGCAGTCAACGATAATAGTCACACAAATCTTGCATGCAAATCGCTAGAATATATGGGGACATCACCATGGAGATTAGCAAAGACTAGATCTATACCAGAAGAAGGGTTAGCAATGCATACATATGTCATGTCATTTGAGGGAGGTCATTCTGCGTAACTTTCCTTTTCTGCACGGCTTCCTATTCTTCTGACGATATATCGTACGCATAAAATAATCTAATGCAAAATCCTCAATTCAATTTTCCTGCACGTTCCTACTTCCCTCCCTCCTCCTCCATCTCATTCGAGGAGGTACCAGAGATGGAACACGGGATCATTTAAAAGTTTCCAAGAGTCCGTACACTGATTCACATTTTGTAGCTATTATGGCTGAGTAGAATGGGTGGAAGAAAAGTGTATAACATAATATACGACAGAGAGAAAGAAAAAAAGCAAGGCACGGATGGAAGGCAATATTGTGAAGTATATTCCTGTCCTCAGAAGCTTAACCCCGCACAATCTCCTTTTGACTCCAATGTGTATATAATACACAAACATAAGAGGATAAAAAGACACCAAAATTCTTATATTATATGTGTTATATTATAAGAAGACTAGTCCCTACTCTCACCCCCATAAGTTTAGGTTATGCACCCTTGAAAGCAATCTTCTTTTGTTGCTTTAAACATATTCTTATTATTAAGCTCACATTTTCTCATGCATAGAGACAAGTGCTGTTTTCATTATTTTTTATTCCCCCGTGAAATTATTCCATCATTTTAATTCACAAGGTATGCGTAAACGCATATGCACTTGGCTGGGCAATATCGTTCACTAAGAAAATATCGTTAAATATCGTTATCGTTTCACACGAATTTACGATACGATATTAACGATATTTTTTAGACTGCAGGGAGCACATTCACTAGTCAATCATTCAGTGGTCAAAAGAGTCAAAGGGTTTATATTTACATGTACATACGTATCATAGTTAGGTTTTGTCCTTAATTTGAAATGAATATGTAAAGTAGTATGTAGTAAATATTTATGCGGAACGAGACAACTGAAGGGTGCGCTCAAAAACAAGGTTAACTATACTTAAATATACATTATATAAATACATATATTATATACGTATAATATACATACCTATTTACCTATATGTAATATATTATATATGGAAATAACTCAGTTAAACTACTGTATTTATACAAATTGAACCGAATTCGGAAGCATGTATTCGAAAATTAATCATTATGAATTATGAACTTTTAGCAAGCGTAAGAAAATAGGCGTGGTTTCAAAGAAGTGCTCAATGATCCATTTTTAAATGTACATACTTACTGGTTTAACGATATCTTGTATGAACGATATATCGGTGAATTTTTACGATAAATGTAGTAGCATATCGTTCCTCAAAATTGAACGATATGAACGAGAATATCGTATCGTTCATCTCGTTTTGCCAAGCCTAATATGTACCTGCATCACTCATCCAGGTGAGTCTTTGCATACTAATGTAACATTCTCATCAAAATCTCCGTCTTTTCTCCTTTCACCCCCAGCTCAAAACATTTTTTATCACATCATATCATCTCCGCGTCATCCTCTAAGCACAAATATGACTCTTCATCTTATTGTAAATAAAAGAAAACAAAAAAAGATTGGCTCTTGTAAGCCTAGACGATAATAATTTTAATAATAAAACTCAACTCTCTTATTAAAAGTTAACTCACCCTGACACTTTTTTTAGTTACCTTTAATTACCCTGAGTCAGGTTTAAATGTATTTCTGCACCAGTCACTCTCTCCAAAGTCACCATTATTATCATCATCCTAATATAGTGTAGGTGACTTTATTATAGAGAAAAATTGCATTTGTTTATTATATTTGTTCTTATACTGAGGGACACCAACAAGAGTTTTGCTTTAGAAACATTTAGACCGAGGTTTTTCCACAGTAAAAGACGAGACTTACCATCGTGACTTTGTACACACAGACAAGAAACTCGAGAGCCATGACCAGGAGGCTTTTAATAACGTGTAATTACGCCTAGATGTCAACCTCCTTGTCAAAGGTTTCATTATTTTTTTGCACATATACTTCCGTTCCGGGGAGGTGATCAAGTGAAAACCAAAAGGGAAAAATTCATTTTGCACGGACCTGAGCATTGTTATTAATATTACCAATCTCTTTTATGTGTACTATATGTATATAGTATGTATGTATACAGACAGAGTAATACTGGCAACATCAGTGCACCCGGAAGTGAGAAGGTTCAGTCCATTTAATCCTTTACCGAATCTATAGGTGCAACCTCCTACGTCAAAAGCATACACATTAGAACAACCGCGTGTGTTTCTAAGTGTGTGTATTTATGCGTGGGTGGATAAAATCATTTTAAAAAATCCCTACTGACATACTACTACTGCGAGGATTATTTACACAGGATTAGACACACTGCCTGAACGTACACAGATGCGTGTTATACATTCTGAGCACAAAATCATGATTGAACGTTTAACTCCTTATCCACGCGGCCAAGAATCTGTGTGTGCGGACACCCATTGTAAATTAATTATTGCACATGCTTCAACCATACTTTTACTTTTCAATGGTAAAACTCCTGTTTTGTGGATATAAGATTGTGTATAGATAATTAATTATTACAAGTCAAGCCTTTGCACCTCCACCAAGTGTTTGGTGAAGTGCGAGAAAAGGGGCTACTATGTTTGGTTTAGCTATGAAATGCTACAATAAAAGCACATTTGCACTTGTAAGTATGTACACTCGTGGATAAATGCAGGAACTTTAACGGTAGTAGAATTAAATTGTGTTTTATTTGGAGATATTTTCCCGCAAAACAATCATTGCATGTAGGTGTCTCACTAAACTAGGTACATCTATACAAATAATTTAAAAAATAATTAAATATCCAGTTTATTACACATCATTTTGGTAAAATTTGCATTATTATACATTAAACCCTTGAGAATCCTCTGCCAAAAACTAAAACTTGCATAAATTTTCTACTTTTTTTTGAGAAATTGATCGACCGTTGATAAAGTTGTTAGTCAACTAATGCATCTGATGAAGCAAGTAATTACCACCTCCATTTTCCAGATCTTCATCTGCATACGCTTTCAAGAGGATTTCATACTCCATCTGCAGAATCCCTCGCCCCTCATTTTCCGCTCTGTCTCCTCTCTCCCCATTTCCCTCCCTCTCCCACTCTCCCTCTCTCTCTCTCTCTTCTCTATTTCAAATAGCACATTCGGGGTTCCTGCAACTTCCTTTTACGTGCTAGAAGTTTGAAACTGCCTATGCCAGTCAATTCAATGCTTAATCCAACATCCACGCCCTACCCTTTCCCTTTTATTCCCAACCAAAGTATTAAAAAAAATGCACAAAGCATCCATTTGTTGTCATTATATATTGAATTAGATACGGATTTTTTTCCGCGGCACTGGAACTTTCTGGAAATTAACAACTCCTTCCCAATTAAAAAAAAGGAAAATCCTACAGAAGTAGTAGTTTTCCTGGAACGTGAGCTCACATATTTTATGGTTAATTATTATACAACGTTCTTTTGAAAAAGTAGACAAAAGCAATGCCCAGGTAACATACGTAGTACACACAATCATGCTCTCAAGGAAAGGAATCTCATTTACATGAGCCAAGAGCAATAGCTCTCCAACTCTCACCCGCACAATTCCATTTCATTAAATACTTATATAGGATTTGCAATCACGGAGCCAAACACAAGAAATTCGAAGCTCTTCCACATTCAGCCCATAACAGTTCTCAATACACACTCCGACATTTACACCGGGAGGGGTTGAAGGAGAGGAAAAAATCTCTCTTCTATCTCCCTTCCCTCTCGATTTCTTTATGGTTTGTCCTTATGGCACTTCATCTTATCACAGTAACAAAGGAAAAGAATGAGTGAAGAAGAGAGAGAGAGAGATCACAAAGAGAGAGCGGAAGAGAGAGAAAGAAAAGAGAGATAGGAAGGAAGGAGAGAAAGCAAAATCTCTTGATCTAATCCAAACTCTCAGCTCGGGTAACAACTTTATCTACGGTAGAGGAACATGGGCATTTTTAGGGAGAATTCCACTGACGTGAACACTCTTTTTTACCCGTCATTCTTTTCTCTTTTTTCCCCTTCTTTCTATCTATCCCTTCCTCCTTCCTTGTTATTTTGCTACCAGCACCGATAATAGGATGGTGAGATTGTAGCAAGTCACAGGACTTTTTTTTGTGGAAGACAGATTAGAGAAAGAGAGGGAGAGAGAGAGAGAGAGGGTCGTACATAAGAATGTAATAAAGACTGCGGCATGTAGTCATATATGGTGTCATTTTATTTTATTTGCTCTTTTTATTTCAACACTACCCCCTTTACTCCATCCAAACCGTAGGAAACGGCAATGGCTCTAGTATAGTAGTCACTGTGAAGAGAAACAACATACGCATTACCCTCTAATCAGGAGTAAGGGCAATCGAAAAGTATTTTTATCTTCCAGAGAGAAGCATCAGACAGACGACCTGAAGAGAGAGAGAGAGAGAGAGAGAGAGAGAGGGAGAAAGAGAGACAAAAACACAGTATGAACAGTAATGATTCTTTCAGCCCTATTGTTTCCTTCTGACAACGGCAAGAGAAGAGAAAGAAAACATTTCCTCGTAAACAGTTTCCATGGAAATTTCTTAGGAAAATTATCCTACAGCATTATTATAATGGCTGGATAATGGTGTCAGAAGGAGAACGTGGCAAAGAGGAAATCCAGAGTAAAAGGGTCAGCTTGGAAGAGAAAAAAAGAAAGTGAGCAACATACTGCATGACCATCGAATTCCCAGCATAATTCAATGACTACATGAATGACCATTTTTGTATATCACCCTTTCTCTCTCAATTTCTTTTCCACAGTATTTTTTACTTGTCCTCCTCGTTCCTTTCTTCCATCCCTTTTTTCCTCTTGCTCACTCTCTCTCTCTCTCTCTATTTGTCAAGCTTTCTTCCCTTGCCAACTATCCCTTCCGCATCCCAATTTATGCATAATCAGGAGGGTTTTCGTCAAGACAAAAACATTTCTCTCCTGATGATAAAAACCCCATCCTAAAAAACACTTGCTCTCAACACGTAAATCAGATGCGGAAGCCACACGGCAAGACTGGCAGCAGTCGTACGTTACGTACATACATACGTAGAAGAGCACAAGTGGTACAAGGAGAGAATGGCAACACAACCGGTGATGTCTGCATTACGGCGAGATTTCTATAATTGCATACCATTTCCTTCTTATTTCACCCCATTTCTGACTTCCCAGTCATATGTGTACTCTTACCATTTTCACGAAATCTGGAATAAGACTGGGGAGGAAAGCGGAACGAAATGGAGAAAACAAATCAAAAATTACTTTTCTCATACATAATGCGGAAGAATGGTTGAAGTACGGGTGAGAGGAAACCAAACGGAGAGAAGAAAAGGGACGGAAGGAAAGGAGGACAGAGAAAATTTTCCAAATATTCAAAATGCATTCCACATCATTGTGTTCCTAGCATTAAACGCCGAATTGTGCAGTAGACATTACATGGCTTCACAGTTTGTATTCACAAGACACACGTGCAAAATTTACCATATGCATATGTCTGTATACATACCACCCTCCCATTCCATTCTTTACACCTACCCTAAACCCACGGTGCATGGAAAAACGACCAGTCCTGTACGCATCAAGTCTTTGAGATTGTCTCAAAGTTTATATGTATAAAAAGAAAGTAAACCCAGCCACCCTCCCCACCAGATTTATAATGCGGAACACCTCTTGGAAAAAGTGTATACAGGGGTGGATAGGCATAAGAATGCTACGTGTATACCTACACAAAACAATAAGACACAAGCCAAGGAAGTGGTGCAAAGAGAGTAAACTGAAGGTATAGAAAGGCAGAATCAAACGATTTCCATCTCCGTAGCACGTCACTGGGGAAAGGTGAGTCAAAAATATGTAGCACGTGGAACGAAGGCCGGAATGGTTTTACATTTTTTAAGAGATTACGCAGAGAAACACAATGAACGATACAGTATAGTGTCTTGAAACACAGAAACCTGTGAAAGGGAAGAAAGCTAAAAGTACACTTATATACTTAAGAATTTTGTTTTGCCGTTAGTATGACCGGGAAACAATTGGCAATTAAATTTTAACGCGGTCATTACAATCAAAGCAAGGCTTGGGAGAAACTACTGCCCGTCAATCCACGGAGTGTTTCTCCTCTCACTCACTCTCTCTCTCTCTCTCTCTCTCTCTCTCTCTCTCTCTCTCTCTCTCTCCATGTTCCATTCACCCTCAATCCCGTTCTTCGTCTTTCCTTAAATTGTTTTCTTCATTCGAACCACTGCAATGCACCTTTTCCTGTGTTATCGTCAGTTTCTCTGGCTCCCTTCACCCCTCACCAAAAAAAAAATCCACACCGGGGATCACATCACGAACATCGATTGAAATCAAAGACAAAACCAAAAGCATGTTTCCTACGTATGTATATACATCCATAACTTCCGTGTGGGACGGATATACATACTTATAACGTGGGAGCATAAAAAAAAGGTTGTACAATCCCAGCATCTCTGAAGCCGTTTGCTTTGTTCCAAACAAAGAGTATATATGCTACCTACATATATATATACTATTGCAAAAATAATGCCTCTGGTTGATTCACTTTCCCCAATAAACTTTGATTTCCTATGTCTCTCACTTCTTTATTCCTTTTTTCTTCTTTCCAACGGAAGAAAAGCTTGTACAATATTAAATTGTACGGATCTGGGTACTTTTCCTCGGGGATACAATCCCAGGGTCGTGTGTAGTTGGTTGATTCCAGGTAAATAAGGAAGACCATACATCTTCAGACATATGAGAGGTTCGGAGTCAAACCAGCCTAAGTCTATTGAAACAAATTTTACAGGAAGCGCCAAAAACTGTACACATACCAAAACTTACAAATTAGTCAAATCTTTGCCATGAACATACCCGTCATGTATAGTCTACCACTGTGCAAATTTTTGCAAATCCAGTGCAGCCCATTTCTAAAATATCGCAAATTTTAAGGCATGAATTGCATGGTATTAGTCCGCTTTGGCAATGAAATCGAGATTTAGCTATAATAAACATACAAACCAGTCTTTCCTCTCTGTCTCGCTGTTTCCTCGGTGTCTTGCTCTTTCCTATCAGTCTCGCTCGCTTGTTCTTTCCTCTCTGTTTCGCTCTTCCTTCTCTGTCTCGTTCTTTCCTCTGTCTTGCTCATTCCTCGTTGTCTTGCTCTTTCCTCGTTGTCTGGATCTTTCCTCTGTCTCTCTCTCTCTTTCTCCTCCGTCTCACTCTTTCCTTTGTGTGTTACTCTTTTTCATCTGGGTCTTGTCTTTGTGTCTAGTACTTCTTTTTCAATCTCGTTATACTGTCTAGCACAGAGGGCTTTGGTCACTTGTGCGTATTTGCATATAAACAAGGCTTGCGCCCTCAACATACACACGGGTGGACTTAGGCTAGTTTGGCAACGAACGATATTTAAGGGCGCGTTTATATTGTGTTAGGCTGACATATGACCCGCAAGAATTCAGGGGCAATATAACAAACCTACACTGGTTTATTTGAAACGAAAAAATCATTTTCGAAATTTTGGGACTTGAGCTGGTTTGACTCCCATCGCTTCAAATATGTTTGTATATGGAAGCCGCGTAATGATGATAGTAATAATAATGAGAATAAAAAACCGCTTTGACTCTCTAGTAACATTGCAGGGAGAGAATACGCAAACCTTTTATCAAATAGAAAACCAATCCCAGGATTTTTTCTCAAAACTTTCCACCACCGCATCCAAGAGATTTTTAAAGTGATGTGCTTTCCTACACACACTGACATTCACTTACAAATGTGCATGCATTTATTTTTCAATTTGGTATGTGTGTATATAAAGTACGTACACATCATAGTACGTAGTAAAACGGAACATATTTTACGAAGATTTTAGTTCATTGAGGATGTACTTAATTTTTACTGTGATTTGAATCCTCTGAAACTGTACGTATGTATATAGTATTACAAGCAATTCATGCAAGAGCATGAGAAAAAGGCTTAATTTCAGCTCTCGTGGTACACTAACCAGCTTTTTATATTTATTAGCTATTATTTTTGTTAAATAATAATAGTTTAAAACGGGGAAAATTTCTTTCTCAAATAATTCTTCTAATAGTTGGTAGGGAACACCCGCGAGAGGCACGAATACTAAATGGGAGTCCAACAAGCACTCCACATTTATACAATCGTTACAAACAAAGCACTTAAAGCTGCAAGACACACCGTCTTTTCTTCGGCGCGGTTGGGGTTCTTTCTCCCCCTTGCTCGTACGAGTATTACATACTTCTAAAAATGAACTTCCTGCAAGTGTTTTCACGGGAAAATATGAAAACATGCGGAAGACCCCCAAATGCATTATGGAACTAACTGCAACCATGGAAGAAGCAGCAAGTTGGGAGTCGGCTCACTCACATGCTCGATTCATCGGAAACAGTCATTCATTCAGGTGGGGAGAAAGTGAAAGCATAAAAGGAGATGGGAGAAAAAATGATGAATACCTGGCCACCAACGCTGTCTCCTTTCATCTATATCAAAATATGATGGAAGCAGTGCCAGGAGCAGGGAACATAGGTAAAGAATGAGATGAAAAATTGCCGCCAATAACCATACTAATAATAAATAAAACCCAAAACGCGTTTGCTTTCTCTGCAGCAAAATCCAAAAGTGTGTTCAAGGAGTGATACGGAACCCAAATTTTCCTGATTATTCTGCTCCACTTCGAAAACACTACGACGATTTTATCTTTGCATCAGAGGACACAAAAAGGCATGATTCATACATATGTATACATAAGATAGAGTGACCCTGTTCAATATAAAATTAATCTTTTTACTCAGGTTGATTTATTCGTGAAAACTTATTATAACACACCTATCCTTTCAATCGTTATCGAATTCCCATAATTGCATCCTGCTGACAAAGCAACATTTTTAAAGGGAACAAATTTTATTTTAAAGTAACACGGGACTACTGGGTATAGCCCTCAGGGCAAATACAAACTGCATTAGCGGATTACTTACAATGGCTTTGTTTCTTTAGTTTAAGTCCACTTTAAACTATATACTAATGTCAGATTACACATACCTTTATTTTCATTAGAAATACAACATACGCATGACTATTTAATAATTTACTACATGATTGACCAATACGCAGAAGGTACACAGCATCTTCCGTCCTTTACGTTCCTTTACAGTAAGATATTACGCATATTGAATTGAATTGGTAACAATCAGACAACACACATTAACTATGTATTAACGGTGACCAGGGCAGGATTTGGTGTCGAAAAATGGAAGTAGACTTTCCTTTCAAATCAATTACGGAAATACACGCAAGGTACCAATTCTGAAAGCCCACATTACACCCTGTAACATTAGGACATCGCTTATTTTGAGCGCATATCACCTCCGAGGAAACAAAATGTTCAATGGTTTTTCTCATCGTATACATAATGTAGTTGGTACATACATAAATATGTATATGTATGCATTCTTAAACGTATACATACGTACGCTAGATGTGTGTATAATACGCACATTCAACCAGACTAAGCTAAGTAAAGTCCTAGCTGAACTTAAATTATAAGAGGAAAAAACCATGAATGTAACTCAAAAGAGTTTTTGTTTCTAATGAGACTTTCTTCCTCTTTCTTCTTTTTCCTCCGTATGAATTCAACATCTTCATAATTGGCGCGTTGACTATTACAACTACTGCCAAGTTTCGAATAGTAGCACTTACTAAACTTTCTTCCTTTCTCTCTTTCATTCAAACTCTCACTCTCTCCTTCCATTCTACCTACCAGCAAGAGAAATAATTATTACTAATTTTCTCTCCAACTTTCCTCCCATTTTTCTCAGTACTACCGTAATTTGTTTTGGAGGAACAAAGCTCCCGTCGACTGTGAACGATTTCCATGCATCCCATTTTTGGAAGAGCAAACTGAAATAACACTTTTAAAAAAAAAAAAACTTCCCCAAGTACTAAGGATTATGTAAGGGAAGAAATCGCACTGGTAATAAATATTACACACGAGAGCGAATGTAAGCGACAGCGATTTAATTTTTTGTCCATAATTCGGAATGCTTTCTACGTTACTCTATTGAAAATTCCGCTTCACTCACAGTGGTAGGGAAATTCCACTTGATACTAGTCGGGGTTTTTATTTAGACTACACCGAAAACACACCTCGTAGGAAATTCACAAAACCAATGTTATAATGTAATAGGTAAGCATGAATAACTTTATATTGTCAATGGAAGTATACTATGAATTTTCCTCGTCTTGGAGTTAAATGCGGGCAAGGGTAATAAAATTCACAACCTCAAACCCACCATAACTGTGTTATAAAATTTGCCTCAAAATGATCATTAAACAACTTTACGGTTTTCCAGGAATATTCAAAAATTTCGAATAAACCGAATTTTTGGTCTTGTGCATTATGGAGTTTCTAAAAGCCCAAAATTCAGAGTTTTTACTCGACAATGCATTATGACTCAGTCCATACTATCAACTGCTGCTCTATCACCAAGAATAAAATTCCGGATCCCGGATTCATTGGGGTTTCTCGGGCTTTTCAAATTTGATTTGATTCAAATTTCAAATTCTCCTTGAAAACTCAGCCGAAAATTTTTTGGAATGATCTTAAGCCAAATTTAATAAAAATTGGACATTCTGGAGAGATATGGCGAGCGCGCAGTTGCAAATTTGACGACCTTTGACACCTTACTACTCCCACGCGGGTATAAAATTTATTAAATACATCCAATGGCAAAATAACATCAATTATGCATATCTAACACATAATAACAACGGTTTTGAGAACTTCCAACGAGTGTTTTTTTCGGTGTTGATTCTAAATCAATACACGGATGCATACATATACATATTTAGTAGTTGGATAGCCCAAGCAAACGCTGATGGGGATCGATGCTACCTTTCGGATTCCCACTTGTTATCAAATGTTCCAAATTGGCGACAATCTCAACAAGATCATCCAACGGCGAACTCCATACAATGGTAGTGTGTTGCACTTCGCAGTAGATGATTGATGAACGCTTGCACGACCGACTCCCATGATTCTCCCGGGGAGGAAAGAGAAAGCGAGAGCGATAGAGAGGGAGAGAGAGAGAGGAAGAAAGTAGCGTGCATACACACTACACACCCAGTACATTTCCTCCATATAATTCTCCCAAAATTCTAGCTTCTAGTTTCTAACATTCTCGTATGCTTCTATAGGGACTTCAAATGATTATTCATAGATTAAAATGTCCGGAACAACAAAGAAGAGCATACTACCGCTCCTGCTATTCACCGAGATTTTCATAAGCACCATCCACACCAACTCCAAACCTCCCCTGCACTCAACAAAAAATGTATTGATCCCTTTTCTTTACTATTGCTGGAAAAGAGAGTAAATGCTCCTAGTACTTATCACTCCTATTTATAATTACAGTCGCATATCCCAAGGACTCCTTCATTCTCAGTCATTCTTTAAACGAAATTACGTATGTACCTACGTATGCAAGTACGTATAGGTATAAGATCCCATTCTCCACTGGTTAAGTTCTGTAGGAATACTTTTTAGGACAAGATTGCATACTTAAATGCATATGTATGTACCTATACGGTTAGCAGATCCTTTTCCCATCCCAATCATCTTACCCTTATTTTATGCACGTATAATAATAGTAGTAGCAATAAAAGTTAATAATAGTAGTCACACTAAAGAAAAAAAGGACTAATCAGAAAACTTTCTCCTTTCACCCATCTGTACAGTGCATATGTGGATATATCTGTATGTACAACTCACATTCATCGTCAATATAAGTGCCTTACAAGAGTATGCATTCACACACATAATGCATCTGCGGAAAGCTCAAGAAAAATCCTCTCTCTCACACACACCCAGTTGGCCGTAGTTCTCGGTTCGATCCTCCGTCGTACATTGTGATGGAGAAAAAAAAAATTGAAACCGCCTACATAAAAAAAACGTGAAGAATGAAAAACATGAGCATAAATCTCCAAGAAAACGAGTACTTATACGTACGCAATGAATGAATGTACAGTGAAAGCCCGAGTGAGCGAGTGGAGGAATGAGCGAGTATTTGAATCGAGTGCGTATATGCTCATAGTGAATAAAGTATGCACATGCAATAGCTCTGATGGAGAATATTATTGCAATTAAAATGTATAATTCACAGTAATGTCTTTTAAAGTCGTCCTCCATACGGCTGTTATTTACTTTCACGGGAGTAACTAGTTAGCAACCGGGAAAAAGTTTTCGAAACGTACGAAATATTATGCAAAAGACGGAAGAAGGAAAAAGTCAGAGTAAAGAGAAAGGTGGATGGATAGGAGAACTCTTTGTGAGAATGAAGAGGTGGAAACGGAGAGAAAATCAAAATACGTGTTGCGTGGGAAAAAGACTTAAGACATGAAATTTCCATCAGACGCACCAATTCTTCTGCCGCCATGACTATACGACTGCTACCGATACCACCACTTGCACCACCGCCGGCTCTGCCACTCAAAGGACGACATACAAAAAGTCCGGAGAATATAACGTAAAGAGAGATAAATTGCAAAGATCTTCTTTCCAATACTTGCACACAGAAGTTGTGGTGGTAGTTTCTATCATCACACGACGAGAATGAGCAAAGATATGATGGCACAGTCGGGGCTGGAAGAGAAAGGAACTCCTCATCTTATCAAGCCTTTCTTTCTCTTGACTTCCCTCCTTTCACTCTTTCTTTTTTTCTCCCTTCTCCTTTTTCTGTCTCCACTTCATCTACATTTTCCTGTCCTTTCTCTCAGACCACACTCACAATTTCAGCCGTTTTTCTATCTCCAGTCTCCTTACTTTCATCCGATTTTTGGCGGAACATGCCCAAGTTTATAATCAGTAAAATCAGGAATCTGCATTAAATTCATTTCTTAAGTCGTCTGGTTATTCCTTTTTCTTATCTCCAAAGAAATGCTGGTAATTCAACCTAGAAACTCCAGACTACTTCACCCTCAAACGAACTAGTTTCTAACCACCAACCTGAACTAAGCAAACGGGAATAAGTTGATAAAAAAGGGAATTTTTCATTGCACATACAGACACGTTCTTCTCAGGAACTATTTTTAGCCCAACCAATAATATCGAGTGCATACTTCAGCCCTACTGTAGGAATCATTACACCAACTCATTACCAGGCTACAGCTTCACTCAGGAGTGAAACTATAGCCTAAAATTCAGAAGTTCTCTCTGAAATATACCACAAAGCAAACCACAAGTGAATTTTAGCTTTAGCCTTCCTCTCTGAACGCATTTTTTTGCAGCAAGTATTTCTTTTTCTATATAAACACGAATTTTTAGAGGCTAGGATAAAGACCACAAGTTGGTTCCCCCGAGTGTCCAGAAAAATCTTCCCTCCAAATATACGTACACGTACCTACTATGCATACACGGGGGTTGCATAAAGTTCCTTCAATGTGTTATCATAAGCTTCTTTTTAAAAAAAAAAACACGCCGCGTCAGCCTCTGTCGCTACGTCCTAAAGTACTGACGAGTCTCCAGGGAAGCAGTAATACTAGTAATACTGCGAACAAGAGGATTGACTTGACACATTTCTTGTCATTTGGCTGCAAAGGTATAAATAAGGCTTTGTAATCATCGCTGCTGGAATTGTACCAGCAAAATAAAACTGAAGTAATATTCATTTCAACGTCAAAAGCATCATTTTGCACAGTACAGGTCTGAGCTCAAGAATTAATGCATAATGTACGTGAAGTAGAATCTACTCAGCAGACGAAGTAGTAGTGGTAGTCTTTATTGTTGCGTAAATCTTTGAGCAACATACCATTAGCGGTCAACAAATTGGTGAAAGGAATGGACTTACACACGCATCAGTGTTGATAATGGTTATATTTTTCGTTGAGGCCTTTCGAAAAGTTTCCTCTAGAATTCCTCACAAACACAGACACAAGTGCATAGTTACATACACCAAAGTAATGTACACGCTCCTATTCGTATTTCAAATAGGCATTTGACTGTTATTTGTGTCCAGAATAGTTGTGATACACAAAATATAAGGAAGAAAAAAAATAGGGAACGAAAGAGAAAGATGATTCATTTCCTGTATCTCTCATCGCCCCATTCTGTTTCTCTCCCTTCATCCTACCCTCATGCCTGTGCATCGCCTCCACGCAAACCTTTGCTTTCACTTTGAGCCACTTATTGGCAGCGTGTCTCCGAGTAGGCTCTATCTTTGTCTGTATTGTATACATGTATATACAGATATTTGCTATGCAATATAAAACACTAAGAGCAACAGTGAAAGCATGACAGGCAGGTAGGCTCAAAGTTATTAGCGAATTTGATTTTGAATTTACATATTTATTCATTTGATTTACACACGCTAATAGGTTTGACTTCTAATCTCTAGCTCATCCAGCGCATTCCCTTGTTTCCATTATAGAAAACAATTTATATTTTACGTCAATTTTACTACGTTTACCCAACTGCGGAAGGCAATCCTTGAGACATGTCGCAGTGCACAAAACATGTACAATCTGGTGTAACCAGATCCTAATGGTAAACACGCGCCCTGCACGGATAGGAAAAGAAACGCGGTTTGAGATGTCCTCACCCTCGGCAAACACGCGAGGAAAGATACGCAGATGAACTCACATTTATAATCAAGATCACATGCTGGCGGATACACTTTTAGTGTATACCACCTGGAGACAAAAAATAATACTATTCATGACCAAAAATAATACAATAATGGAAAAAAACGTCACCTTGCGTATACCATAACCTCTGCAGTACATGCATACCTATACATGTGTACCATTTTACTATACACAGGAATAATAGTAAAAAAAACGTCGGATATATTTTGTTTAAAAAGCATTTACTTATTGTGGCATACACGTCTCCAGCAAGAACTAAGGACTAGCTTTCCACGGAAAGGGACTTTTCGTATAAAATACAAGAAAAAAATCCCACCAAAAACTAGACCCTTTTCAAAATATAACCATGGGGTAAAGTCGACAAATTAAAAAAGAAATTAGAGCGACAGAGAGAAAGGGGACAAAATACAATACTTACGGGAGGATTGTATTCCATGCCTCTTCTCGTATAACTAATAAACGTTTTCCCTACCCCCTTAAGCATGCCACATAAACTTTATGGCTTGACATCATCTGAATTGTAAATTTCCACCACCACTACCAACAACAACCACAATTCCCTGGTGATACCACGGGTTTTTCCCTCTATTTTCTCCTCTTCCTTTTTCAAGCTAAAAAAATGAGGAGACCAAAAGGGAAAACTATAAACTGATATATTTCCCTCCGTGAGAAAAAAAGAAGAAGAAAAATCGTACATATGTATATACAAACACCATACATCTTTCTCCCCGGATACAATACAAAAAAAATAGAGAATCGTAGTGTGAGATAAATGTTTGAAGAATAACCTCCCTTCTCTTTCTTCCATCTCTCCTTGTCCACAAATACATACGTATACATATACATACGCTGTACAGGCACGTTACATAAACTAGCTATATAGTACGGAGGTATCTGTTCATCGAGTGAAATGTAAAAGGAAGAAAAGAATGCTTTTAACTCCATATTATCCTATATGTTATTAATAAAAAACAAACCCAAGCTGGCTCGATTCGTTCCAAGATTTAGAGAACAAAATTATTTTCATATATTTTATTAATACATACGTACTACATACGTACATATCCAACAACCCCCAAATCAAGAGACAGACGGAAACTACTAAAATACTCGCATTTTTCTCCATTCTCAGCCACAACTCTTAGCCATAAGATTTCCTCCGCAACTCTGACTGCCACACACCACTGAGCAAACCACTCAACCTTTTAATATCATACGGACTCAAAAAGATTCTACTAATAAGAAAAAATTAGACATAATCCATATATCTTTCCTCCCTTGACAAAAGAAAAACAAACGGGGGAAAAGTTCATCCTTGCAAAGCCACACAATGCCGCGAGTACTAGGTCACAGGAAAATTTATACAAATAATTTACGCCGACACATTTCACGCAGTTATACAAAATCTCAGTAAGAGCGGGCAGGGCTGGATAGCTAGCAACAGGCACAAAAGAACCAAAGTTACTACTTTTTTATACATGGTAAAAGAAAATGACAACAACAAAACTTTTTTTTTTTTGAAAGAAAAAAACTAAGAAGCTGCGAAGAAAGCTAGGAGGAGAAAGAGAAAGCGAGTCAGAGAGAGAGAGAGAGAAAGTGGGAAGGAGAGAGAGAGAGAAAGTGGGAAGGAGAGAGAGAGAAAGTGGGAAGGAGAGAGAGAGAGAAAGTGGGAAGGAGAGAGAGAGAGAAAGTACATAACTAAACGGAAAGAAGAAAAATCAAGCAACTTGAACTTGTGTGGCTTCGACAGCGGTGGGAGCAATAGTGAGACGAAGTTCTTGAATTTGTTGTCAGGCTCATTTTGCTTATATATAACGTCTAAATGGCTACCATAAAGTATAGTATTATACCCTCACACTTTATACACGTAGCAAAAACTGTGAATTTAATGTTCCCTCATCCCATCCATTTCACTCAATCCATTCCCTCGATGGCCCATTATAACAATAGACTACTTGTTGTTTCACCGATTTTCACCACCATTATTAAATGAGCTTCGCAGCTTCCAATGTGCGAGTAAAGCACGTAAACCACAAGGAGGACGGAAACCCACTTGAAGGCTTATATGGTTCATATACATATACATATATACACACATCACTATAAGGTGCCATTTAACTACTCGTGGAATATTTTTCTCTCCGCTTCCTCTCCTGCCTGCCCATCATGGCCATTTTGTTACATCTTGGCATTGAGAGTGCTTAAGTAGCAAAAATCTCGCACCACCATCCATTGTATGTGCATACGCGACCCCATTAGTGCATCTTTACTTCATAGCACTACTGACACGGGGAAAGCATCTCACATGTATTTAATGCTTCCTCCTTCAACCCTTGGTCCCGCCTTGACACATAGACCAGTGAGGCGGGGACGAGACACCAACCACCGTATTTTTTCCAACACTCTTCCTCTCTTAGTAGTAATCTATCCTTCCCTGAGAGCAATATAAACTTCCTATTTACTTCCCTCTAGTACACAAGGGATCCGCAATGGACGGTAAAAAAGGAAGATGAAAGGGAAAATGAGGGAGGGGTGGAATAAAGGAGTGAAGAGTGAACAGAAAAAAAGGAAACTGCCTTACGTATATACGTCTGGTCTCTAATAAAAGATATTTATTTTTACTCCCAACCTAGTAGTATACTTGTATAAAACCAGAGAGTATGCCATTTTTTCTGGGAAATGTCAACACATTTTTTTTAAAAAGGGGAGTACGAAGAAACCCAAATGCACAATCATGTGTGCACAGTCACATTATCGGGACTTCCACCAGCGCACTTTCCATTACTGTGACGTGTAGAGAAATTTATGCACACTTTCCCCAAGACCAAAAAGTTAGCCAATGGGCAGCAACATGGTGTGTCCTAGTTTTGTTTTTTTTTTTTCAACTACACGGTAAATTTGAAGAAAGATATTGATAAAATGGGGACCAAGAGGGAGGAGACATACACGAGTTCAGAATTTAACAGAATTGCGGCAGATCTAGTGTGAACGGCGAGTTTTAGTCACTGGGTAAAACGCCTCGTGTATACATACTTCGTCTCCATAAACCATTTTAATAGACACTCCAAATCTTTCCACTCGTTCCTCATTATAAGTGTGGAAGGGAAGATGACTGTACCGCAACAGTCCTTTCTGGCAGGGTACATGCTTAAGCAAGATCACAGTCCGGATCCATGTTAGTTTCAGTGTGTGAAGTACAGTCCCTTCAACTCGTACACGTTACAATGACTGCATAATGGAACGAAGAGAAAGTAGCAACACGAAATCATGGTGGCATACACGAAAGTGTAGTAGTGGAAGGGAACAAATTGCCGCAAGATGAAAGGAAGAGGCAAAAGAAAGACGACTTCTGTCACAGTGAACAGAAAAATTCAGTGAGCTCTTGGCGAGCTTCATTATTACAAGGGAGAGGGGGGAAGGACAGGCAGATTAAAGTTTAGTAACCAATTATCCAGCATCATCCTCCTAATAAGAGTAGGAGTAGTAGGACAACCTTCACATTTTACTTGAGTACGACCGTGTGGATTTGCTGTCTAGTGTCTACATGTCTCTCTCTCTCTCACTCTCATGGACTTTCACAACCATCCAAATTACCCTGGGATCAATTTAACACGGATTTACGAAAGTCTTGCTAGACTTGTGGTAATTTGTTCTATTTAATGCATTAGGAGCAACAACATAAACAACCACCATTCGAGGATGTTCAGCGATTACTGCAAAACACTCGAGCACAAACATATCCATCAACGCTAAGAGATAACAACCGAAGAGACAGCGGGAGAGGGAGAGAGAGATATGCTCCACGACATCATTATTATGTTACGATACTGGATAGCCCACTTGAAAAACAACAGTTATACACAGGGGTTTGAGTGGCAAAGCGGTGGTAAAAAAAGTGAGTGGCACAACAGAAAATAGAAGAAAATTTTGTCTTCTCACGAAATAGCTTCGAAATCATTAAGTCAGCCAACCAAAACCCATTACAATACACATAACACGCCATCCAACCTCGGTTCATATACCAACGAGAGTAACGGACAAAAAAAAGCAGACATGACCACATATAAATGCATTTACGGAGCCACCAAAGTATTTTTAGTGGTGATGGCCAAATAAAAAAAAAACCAACTGCTTTTTTTACAATTAGGATAAAAACATAGGGAAAACCTCTAGCACATTATTATTATCCAAATGAGTAGGGGAAAGAATCTGTTTTTATTGTCCTATTATTTAAAGGGAAAATATATGCTCAGATGGTCCTGTGGAACGCCATTGCGGAAGCACACCTATTGCAAAATTTTAGAGGTATAAACGACAATTTAATGGCCAGTATTATTATACATATAATTAAAAATTAAAAATACCGAAACCGTCATCTGCACCGTAATCTAACCTATCTTGTACCCTTGTACAAGTAGGTTAGTGCGGTTTATAATGTATTTTAGCCAGACAATAGAACCCAGTTCAGATGCTTGAACACCACATAAAATACCAGGTGTATAACGACCATGCACTACCGTTAGAAGTCTCTGCATAAATTCAGCCCGAAAGACACCAAAGGAAAGAAATACAGATTTGGAGGAATCACTCCTCACAGTTTCAATACAATGAACTCTTGCATCAGAATTAATTATCATTTATAATATGAGAGGGTTGGTAGTTTTAAAAATGAAGGAACACGTAGAAATAGCTCAACAAAAAATCGGTGTGCAGATACAAGAAAGACTTTCTGATGGAAAACTGTAAATCTAATTCCACTTGACTGAATGCTGTTATTGCTGACGCATAAAGAGCATAGTAGATATTTAAGTGCTGACAATAAAACGTACTGATAGTGAGTCAAAGGTGAGGACACATTAAGTCCAAATTCTGTGTTGACTTCACCCATGAGCCTATAAGGCTTTCATAGTAGGTATTCTCTTGGTCGAAATAATCTGTAGAAGTGGACAACGGGAACTGCAGTCCGTTTTAGAAAATGTATAGCCACCGCTTTCCGGACTTAACACGGAACGAAATCCAAGAAAGTGTTGTAAGTTCTTACAATCACCTGTGGTAACAGGAACATTAACTCCACAACTACTTATAGGCATACCAGGTATTCAACAAGAAAATGTTTCAGTTATTAAGCTTTCAAGAGTCTACCTAAACAACAGGGTAAATGCGAAGACTGTAATCACTCAGTGACGCAAACGTATTTTCATACTGAGACAGCTAAACTATTCAAGTTTAGTGAACTACAAATTTATAAAACCCATATATACATACGTGTCATTATGCAGTATGTACGTTAATAGACAAACCGTGCTACGAAACGAAATATCAACACAAGTGTGAGACTGGAAAAAGATGTCTGCCTATCATAACTATAAGTTTGTTCCACCTTAAAAATAGAACCAATTAAAAAACGATTCGTCAAACTTATCCAGTAGTTTTGCTAAGTCACTGTATGTTATGTACACATCACCTATGTAGATTAACACACCTTCAGCATAAAGAGTTTCAGAAACACAAACGGAAAACTACGTTCTACAACATTTCTTGTGGGACAAAAGGGAAGGATAAATCATCCGCAATTCCTATTTCGACAAAGCAGTTCTCATCAATGACTGCAAAAGATATAGACTAACCAGATGGGAAACGCGAGGAAAATGGTAAAAACTACATATTGTAAGCAAATGCCTCATTTGCTCTCGTCGCTATGGTGTCATAGTTATTATTATTATTATGAAATTAAATTTAATTG
>JAQGBT010000893.1:0-39378 GCA_034698585.1 Disparrhopalites patrizii | reverse complement strand
AATCAAAATAAGAAGATAGAAAGGAAAGAGAAAAATCAAAATAAGAAGATAGAAAGGAAAGAGAAAAATCAAAATAAGAAGATAGAAAGGAAAGAGAAAAATCAAAATAAAACATGGAAAGACAGAAAAATAAGAAGAAAGCAAGGAAAGAGAAAAATAAAGAGAAAGAAAGGGACGAGAGAAAACTAAAAATAAAGCAAGGAAACAGTGAAAAATAAAGAGAAAAATAGTGGAAAAGAAGGGAAAGAGAGAAAAATAAAAAGAAAGCAGGGAAACAGTGAAAAATAAAGAGAAAAATAGTGGGAAAGAAGGGAAAGAGAGAAAAATTAAGAGAAAAATAGCGGGAAAGAAGGGAAGGAGAGACAAAGGAAGGAAAGAGAGCAAGGTATAACTATTGAAAAGAGAGAGAAGACTGATTGAGAAAGAGAGAAGAGAGAGAGAAAGGGAAAACCAAAGAGTGAAAGAGACACAGCGAGAGAGAAAAAGAGAGCGAAAGAGAGAAAGAAGGGGAGAACAGAGAGTCGGAGAGAGTCAGAGAGAGAAAGAGTTAGCGAGAGAGACAGAGAGAGCGAACAAGAGAGAGACGCGAATAAGGTAATAGTAAAGTTGAGGGTGACGCAGATATTTGCGGAATTATTTGTAGCAAGATGTTTGGAGAATACTTATGTATGTATATATAAGCATTACATACATTCACAAACACATACGTACATATTTATGTATATACGCAACATTCATGCGTAAAGTTTAGAGCGGACAAATCCTCTATTGTGACTCTTTTCAACCTCCTTCCTCCTCCTTAGACCCATTCTCGTTTCATTTTTTGTCAGCATATGCATAAGTATGTAATGTTACCTATAAGCACATGTGAAAGTAAAATGTTTATGTCGCCCGTATGTATGTGAATTATTTAAAAAATGCTGATGTTTTTTTTCGTATCTGTCCAATAGGTTACTGAGTTTAAAGTTTGACCCCGGCGTTGCATTCATGTTGGCGATTAATTACATGGAGAAGGGGAAGTTGGTGGAAGCCAAGTTGTTGCTGGAGAAGCTGGCGGAGGACTCGGACTCTTTCTACAAGATTCATTATGTAAGTTCATGTTGTTTGGTGGGTGGTGGTGGAAGTGAACCGCAAAAAAGAGAGTGCAATCATTTCTTTTCCCTTTAATAATGAGAGACCGATGGCTCCCTTTTTAGTAGGAGAACTTTCCCCACATTCCCTCTCTTGTCCCCCAAGATATATTTCCATTTCCCTCTCTTCCCCTCTCACACATTTTCCCTTTCTCTCTCCCCTTCCCCTTCCCATGGTCTTCCTCTGGCACCCCCCACCATTTAAAATCCAACCTACACCCCTCCCAGCCACCGATATTTCCCAACAACAAAAGGAAGCCCAAAGACGGACGCATAGTTAAAGGGACACAATGGAAGCTCTTTGTAATTTCCTAAAACGACACACGATACACGGGTCTAACTAAGAGAGACTAAACACAGTTCAAATATAAGTCAACACAAGTAATTATACGAGCATACATATACATACATACATATACATTATATATATAGATAAATGTGCATGCACTCAATGCCCCCGTTTTAGCTACGGGAGTCTCGCCAGGGAGCTTTTAAATACGGGGACACACAGGAGGAAACATGTTAGGGGGAGGGGAAGATGGAAATAATAATAATATGAGAAATCATATCCACAAATTGAGCGGCTCTCTTGGAGGTCTTAGCCACATGAATTTTCGCGACAAGGACAATAATATAATGTCCTTATTGTGTGTCATTTGGGTGGGCGACTCTCAACTTTATGGTGAGAGGAAGCTCTAACACAAGTGGAGTCAACATGTTAGAAGGTGGATGTGTGTTATGCAATTCGTCTGCGGTTCCCAGACGGCGGGTGCGTTGAAAAACTCACAGATATCCCAGATTTCTACAATTCCTGATGTCCTTGAACATAGCGGGCATTCCAGAAATCGACAAAGTCTATGAGTTTTTCAACGTGCCCATTGTCTTTGGTATTTTTTTTACTATTACCCCTCCCGTTTTTTTTCTCTCTCTCTCTGTCATTTCTTTCTTTTGTCTCTCTCTGATCCTCCTTTTTTCTACTTTTGCGTCTCTCCCTCTTTTCTTCTTTTCGTTTACTCTTTTCGCAGTCTCTCGCTCTCCCTTCTTTTCCATGTCTCCCTTTTTTTCTTGTCTCTCTGTTTCACTCGGTCTCTGTTTCTCCTCTTCTTTTCTGTCTCTCTTTCTCATCTTCTGTTCTTTGTCTCTCTTTTTTCCTCTTCTTTCTCACTGGTTTTAACTTTCTCTCCTTTTCTGAGTCGATCTCTCTCCTATCCGTTTCTGAGTATGCCTTGTATTCCTCTTCGCTCTCCATTTTTCCCTTTCTCTCCTTTTGTTGATCTGTCCCTCGTATTTAAGTCTCCTGATTTCTCTCCTTGTCTTGTCTCGGTCTCTGTGTCAGACTCCCTGTCTCTATCTCTCCCGCTCTTTCTTTTTGAGTGTCGCTCTCTATTGATACGGTGATTAGAGTTCGACACACTTGATGTTGTTCAAGCCACTCATTCTCGACCTTATGTGGAATTGCACGTAAGTTCACATTGTGGAAAGGGTATGTATGTATAGATGTGTGTCTTTGCTCTTGAATTGTACCCAACTGTATCCTGCCTCACTCTCTCATTCATTCATTCTGACTCTCTCTCATTCTCTTCCTTCCTATCTTTCACAGGCTGAGCTCTTGATGCGAGTTCGGAAATGGTCAGAGGCGGAAGCAACACTGAAAGGGATTCCGCCGGCAGATCCACACCACCCAACTTCGTTACTTTTGCTCGCTCAACTTTATGAAAATCTGAACAAGACAGGCGACGCATTCGATATCCTCAACTGTGCCGTGGATTACTTCTGTCCTCATGAGGCTAATTTATGTGCTCAATTCTACTCTCAGCTTGGAAATCTCATGCACACAACTGGAGCCGTTCATTCTGCTGCGAATGTAAGTTTTTAGAACGTTTGTATACACATATGCCCCTGCAGAAACCTTCAAAGTATGTATGTATGAGAGGCCACTCTTTACTTTCTTTTTTTTCTTCTTCTCTTCCATAAAATTTTCTCCATCTTTTGGCCTCCTTTACTTCCTCATCCTCCTTCGGTATCCTCATGCATCTTCATATGCCACCATGCCACCATGCCACCATGGAGGAAGAAGCCTTATATGTGGTATTTTATATGGGAAAAAAAGAACAAAAGCAATCTTCATTCCCGTAATATGTGCCACGTCATTATTACTTCCTTTCTCCTTGAGCTCCTTTATGTTCCATGGGGCCGTCCTGGCCGTATGCATGTGCTTTCTCCCGGTTTTCAATTAACACCAATCATTTCACCCATTTCGTCTTCACTCAAACTAACCATATTTTCCTTTTTTTTCTGTTGATCCTCCCCCACTACCTCTCCGTCCTATTCTTTTTTGTGCCTTAAACTTTAAATAGGGTCTTCTATAAAGAAAATATATAAAGAAAAAGTGGGGTAACCTTCTACTCACATATGTGTATTCCTCTTCTTTATTACAGTATTATGACTTGGCCATTAAATTCAACCCAAACTCTGTTCAAGCACACACCAATATTGGAGCCATTTATCACCTGATGGTAAGGAGTCCTTTCTTATCCTTTTTATACGACCCACACATGCATTTCCTTTACAGTCTGGGAGTAATACTTATCTGTAAGAGGAAAGGAGAGGCGAGGAAAGGAGGGACAAGTGTATCCATGCGGCCTCCCTAGCGATACTCGATTTCCAATTAGAAAGACGAGTGATATATGTATACGGTTTTGGTTCCAGGCAAAAAAAAACTATAGATATAGCGGGGTCTCACCTCTTTCTAATTGCTCCGGTTCACTTTTATTACTAAATCGTCCTTTCATCTATTAATTGTATCTACACCTATTTCTATCTCTTTCTCTCTCCCTTTCTGGGGCCTCCGTCATAAATATCCCATGATTCTGGCGTACACCGTTGATATCTTCATTATCGGCCTCTGGGAAAAGAAAATCGCACAATGCCATTCCCTCGTAATTGTTATCTAATTATAATTTCCCCACATGTAAATGAGTGAAAGCTTGGTGTACGGCAAAGTTTGTCTCACAAATGAGAGCACATATAAATGTTCATTATTTCTCTCTCCATTATCGTTATTAGGAGGCTCGCTACGACTACCTACTATTCACACCAGTTTAGCCATGCCTTCTCCCTCCTCTTTGTGTACATGGCACAAATTCACGTATAAATACCGTATTTATGCGTATTTCTAGAATTTCTTTTATTTCCTCCTCGCAATCGGCAAAATGCGGTGGGATTGTTTTTTTTTTGCTTATCTACATATGTATGTATTATGAATTATGTTACATGACAAGAACGGAGTGTACATTAGCATCACATATTCTACTGTAATGTATATTTCATATACAAAAATGGCCTATATGTCCCCGGATGTGTACATAGCCATGCGTACGAATACAAATTATTTAGTTTTGTTACGCTGTAACGGGAGAAAATATAGGGAATCACCAGGAGACAATGAGGAGAAATGCTTACTGGAGGGTTTATTACGGCGTCATAATGGCCATTGGAAGGGAGATGGCTCCTCGTCGCATGTCATCCTGTGCATCCGGAGTAATCAATGGTATAAATAATGTACCGTTAGAGGGTTAAATGAAAGGAGCAAGTCATTAGGAATAGTTGGAAGCGAGTAAGAGAGAGAGAGAGAGTCAGTTCGAGAGGTAGATAGTGCGTGGGTGTGCGAATGACGGCATCGGTGGAATTGAAATTTCTACGACTGAAAATAGAGAGAGATAGGGAGAAAGTAAGAGAGAAAGAGGAGGACAAATCGAATTAGAAAAAGGAACAGAAACAAGGTGGGAAAAAGCAGGGCGAAGATAGACAAGGAGAAATGCAAAGGGAAGGAGAGATACAAACGAATAGAGAGCAAAATGGGAGGGAAAGAGAGTCCCCAGCAAACAGAAAGGAGAACGAGGAGAACAGAGGGACACCAACGAATACAGAGGAAAATGAGAGAGAAAGAGAGACACTAACAAATAGCGAGAGGAAATGGGAGAGACAGAGACTAACAAATAGAGAGGAAAATGGGAGATAAAGAGAGAAACTAACAAATAGCGACAGGAATATGGGAGAGAAAGAGACACTTCACCAAATAGAGAGGAAAATGGGAGAGAAAGAGACACCAACAAATAGAGAGGAAAATCAGAGAGAAAGAGACATCACCAAATAAAGAGGAAAGTGGAGAGAAAGGTACCAAAAATTGGGAGGAAAAGAGACATGAAAAAATTGAGAGGAAAATTGGAGAAAGGCACCAAAAATAGGGAGAAAAAGAGACATAAAAAATTAGGACAAAATAGAGAAAGAGAGACACCAAAAAATACTGAGAGAAAAAATAGAGAGATAGATTGCACCTTGGGAAATGTGAACAGAGAGAGGGAAATAGTGAAAAATGAAAGAAAACAGAAGAGCAAGCAGAACCACAGAAACAGAAGTAAATAGACAAAAAAAATTGGGAGCAAAAGAGGATGAAAGATAGAAAAAGAATAAGAGACAAGAGGAAACATAGAAGACAAGCCCACTTTCCACAGTTCGCTAAAAGCAGCTTTTGTGTGTGTGTTTTAAAGTAATAAAAGGCGGTGATTGTAGGTGAATCGAAGTAGAAGGAAGCTCTTTATGCCAGGAGATTATTTAAAGTATTCATTTCCCCTTTCTCTCCCTTTCTCTCTCTTGAGAAAGGTTCTACGGAGGAGAGGACAAGTATTTATCGTTGCTGATCCAAGTCTCAATGCCTGTAGGTAAAGTCATAGACGGGGAGAAGGACAAAGTAGGAAAGTCCATGAAAACGATGGAGTCATAATCTGATTTGTTTCTCACATGCACACCGCTTTCACTGCTCCCATTGATGATTTTAGGCAAGTGTTGAGGAGTAAAATGTGGGCATTTGTTTCCCTTTCTCCTGCTCCTGTCTTTCCCCGGCTACCAGTCCCTGTGTGGTGGGCATGCATTTGGGGAAAAGTTGGCAAAAAAATGCCCTTTCTCTCCATCACCAAAGTGAACATCTGGCTATGGGCATGGACGTATTTCCAATGAGGGATTATTATGACACTCACATGCAAATGGAAGCATCCATGTATGTTCGTAGTCCGGAAAGTGTGCTTATAATGAAAGTCTGGAGCATGACAGAAGGATTCTTGGAAGAGGCTCTTTTATCCAGTTTTTCCCAATTTTACCAGAAATAACAAGAACCCCGATTCTCGTGGTGGATGAGGGCCTTGACAAGAGGGAGAGAGAGAGAGAGGAGAAAGAGAGAGACAAGAGAAATGTTGATGATAGTAAATTGGTGAAATAGGATATGAAAATAATAGCCATTACCGTTTCTCCCCCTCCCCAATATTTCCCCATTTTATCCAGTCCCTCCGAAAAAATAGTAAGTAACGTTTAATTCCATGTTTACCCGCCTCGCCTTATTTGCCATGCACTCACTCAATGGGATACAAAAATATGACCTCCCTTGTTTGTCTTACGCCCCATGTTTTGTTTCACGTCTTTTCAAATGGGTAGCAATTTTTCTTGGTCAGAATTTCCTTGTTGTTATTTAAGAGGGAAAAAAGCCCTGGAAAAATAGTTCCAATGCACACACAATGGTTGTTACATTAAAGTAAAAGGTGGCAGAGACGGAGGAAGAGAAGAAATAGGAGGGATCCTCCTGTTTGCACATGTTTGGCTATGTGTGCGTAGGGAAAATGATAGAATTGACATAATGAAAGGAGTCATTTGTTTGTTTGAAATTCCATCTGTTTCTTATATGCCGGAGACATCAATCTCATTATTATCCCTACATCTCCAGCTCCTCTTCTCTCATCATCATCATGATGTGTTGTGTAAAACAAGATGGGGAAAAAATGCAGAGAGAGCAGATTACGTTCCCCATTTGATTCCCTAAAACACACACGAACAAGCTTCCTTCAAAATTATTTCTCCTTTGTTTCCACCACCCGTTTCCTCTCTCTCTCTCTCTGTCTCACTCTCTCTCTCAGATGTGAGGAAGAAAGCTATCGAAAGAAGATTTGGAATTTTAATGTTAACGAGTTCTTTCATTCTCCTCAACATCAGTATTTCTCTCGCTTTCTCTCTTCCCTCCCTCCTGCCTCAATTTTCTCTCTCTCCCCAGCTCTTTCTCAAAAGGGTGTAGTACATTAAATGAAGCAAAGGAAGATAATGCCTGGTTACACACCGGTGTAAACTTTTTTTTTCAAAAAAAAAACTATTCTAAAGGGAAAAGCGACCTTACACCGAAAGAGGATATATGGTTTAATACGGGAAGAGATATATAAAAAACAGAGAGAGAGGAGAAACAAACATTAGAAAATGACGGTGAGTTTGGTGTCGTTGAAGTAGTCTTGGTGAAGGCTCAAACCAAATAATACAAATTTATGCATTGGTTTTCCTTTGATGTGAGTGTTAGAAATTCAAAGAGGGAGTGAGAGAGGGAGAAAGAGAGAAAGGAGAGACTCTTCAAACGACATGTGATAATGATGCTTACTCGTACTGAATGTATGTACGTACTTATCTGCACGTGGGTGTTCCAAATGGGGAGAAGATGATGGGTCGTGTGAGGAAGAATGCTCATGATGGTGCCGGTGGTGACGAGAACTTTGAAAGAGAGAGAGAGAGGGACTCCGAGGGGAAAAGGAGAGGGAGAGAGAGATTTCATCATGTAATCGTATGAGGGAAGAAAAAAATGAAATTTTACCACTGTAACTACATAAAGGGTGGAAAGAGTTTTTTTTTTGAATGACAGGAAACTTGATAAATCTAAAGGAGTGTGAGCATATATGGGGATGAATAAAATATGTGTGTGATTTGGGAGGGAAAAGTGTGCGACGGGGAAGTATGTAATTGCATGTGAATGCACCCAGTTTACTGCAAGGTCTTGTTTTCTCATGGGGTAAGTCCCTAATATACTTCCAGAAAGGGTGAAAGGGAGAGAAAAAATGAAAGAGAGAGAGAGAAAGAGAAAGTGAGGAGGAGGAAAGAGAGAGACAAAACGAGAGGAAGAGAGACACAGTAAAAACGAGAAAGAAAGGGAGAGGGAAAGTGAGAAAGCAGAGAGAGACAGAGAGAAAAACAGGGAGATAGAAAAACAAAGAGACATAGAAAAACAGAGAGGCATAGAATGATAAAGAAAGGGAGTGAAAGAGCGACAGTCAGAAAAAGAGAGAGAACTAAAGAGAAAGAGAGAGAAAGAGAGAGAAAAAGTGAAGAGAGAGTGAGAAAGAGAGAGAAAGTAAAGAGAGAGTGAGAAAGAGAGAGAGAAAGTGAGAAAGACGAAAGAGAGAGACAGAGAGAGAAAATGAGACAGAAAGAAAACAGACAGAGAGAGAAAAAGAGACAGAAAGAAAGCAGAGAAGAAAAAAGAGAGAGGAAAGGATAGAGAAAGAGAAGTGAGAGAAGGAGAGAGAGACAGAGAAGGAAAGAGAGAGGAGAAAGAGACAGAGAAGGAAAGAGAGAGAAGGAGAGAATGAGGGAATGAGAGAGAGACAGAGAATGGAAAACAGTGAGAGAAGGAGAGAGAGACAGAGAAGGAATGAGAGAGGAGAAAGAGACATAGAAGCAAAGAGAGGGAGAGAGACAGAGAATGGTGGGGAAAGAGGATGAACTAGAGAAAATGAGAGAGAAATGATTCTCCCCGATGATGAGATGAGAATGACGTGTGAAGCGTGTCACATTCAGCCATGAATTTAGATTTTTCTAGAGACTTTCTTGCATCCCATTTATTTCTTGTATGAACCCCCGACTTTTGAAAAAAAAATCCCATACAAATTTCTTTTCTACCTCCATTACGAAAGAACTCAATAATTTCTCCCCTCCATGGACTCACTTTCACCCCGAGTTTTTTTGACTCCCCGTATTTACTCAACATGACGTTCCGCTTTAAATGGCTTTCTTTAAAAACTTCCCCTCCTCATAACCCACTTAGGTGAACGGGATTATAGGGGAAGAAGTAGTAGAGGTAAGAAAAAAGGTTTTTTGGTGGGACAAGAAATGGTCATGATAAATTCTCTTCCACCGCCACTTTAAGACTTGTTCTATGTTTTTTTTGGGTACTTTTACTTCTCCATTATTGCATCGTGGCAGGGACAAAAAACAACGTGAAAGGTTTGGAAAGGGAAGTGAATTTACGAAAAAAACTGTGATACGGGATGGCACATTAAATGTTTGACAGAGAAAATCCATCATGAAAAATGAGATTATACGCGAACGTCACCAAAGTGTACTTGTACCTCTCCACGTGGGAAGTCTTCCTGATCATGGTTATTATTGTGGTGATATGACCGAACGTTTTTTCCTTCTTTTTATTGATTGACATCAATGCACGAAAGTAACCAAGAGCAAAAAAAACAAGGTGCTACTAAGATAAGTTTCATGTCCCCGGAGAAATGCTCGACTTAAAAAAAAAGAAGACGTCCTAGGTAGAAAATAGACAAAGAAGGCCATTAGAAAGTGATCTCCCTCGTGAGGAAATGAGGCATATTTACATATTGTGACGATGATCAAAAACACATAATGTTATTACTGCCTTTAAAAAACTTATTACTTAAAAAATATCCCCTTTTAGCCCATCATCTACCATGCATCATGAAAAGTATTTATCGTGTATTCACCGGAGCAATATTACTCGGGATAATTGATTGATTGATGATGACAACCCAATTTTTTATAAGTTGTACCCTTTAAAATAGAAACTCTTACATCTCAATGATTATTTTATGTTTTTTTTTCTCTATTTTCTCCACAGAGCAAATTTGAACAGGCACATTTCCACTACGGCGAGGCTCTCAAGATTGATCCGGCCAATCAAGTGATATTAAGTAACATGGACAAACTCCAGCGAGCTGAATCCCAATCAAAAGCTAATGAATTTCATTTTGCTTCGCGCTAATCATACCCCACATCAACCTCAGACTTTTTTGCTGATTGCTCCTTTCCCCTCGGACTCTCCATACAAGAGCATTCAGAGTAATATTCCAACTCTTGAGAACATTTCCCCTCTGTATGGGCAAAACCGCTTGGCTCCAAAGAGGGGGCGTCCTCTCTACCACACAAATGACTAATTCCTTAGAAAAATATGAGCATCTGTGTTTGAAGGATCTCCATCCTCAAATTATTACAATAGGAAATGCACCGAAGAGAAAGATTTCACCACCACCACCACCAAACATCACCAACAAGCAAAACCTCCCTTTTTTTGTGAATGAAAATCCCTAACATGTACTATCTACATTGGTGGATGTGAAACGGATTTTTGTCATCCCATTTGATACGGAGAAATAAGCCCTTTGCCGGGACGGACCCAATCCGTAAGTACTTGATATAGCAAGAAGCCCTTGGTCTGCATTTCCCCCTTTTTGTACTCCCCCCAAATAAGTACTTTTTCACCCTTCATGCATCAATGTGTGGACAATGAGTGCAACCCCCAGAAAAACTTTTAGTGCATCCATACATGCATATAGTCTGTACAAGTACATAGGTACATGTAGGTACAACATATGTATAATGAAAGCCTTGGGAAACACTTTAAGAAGAAATCAATAGATATTTGTTAAGGAGCAACTGCAACTAACATGTAAGAGAAATGGTTGGGGCGTAACCCTCATTTCTCTTCTGCAGCATATGGAAACGTTACATGTACAGGAATATGTACATGCCCAGTACATACATACGTCCGTATGTATGTACATGTGTAACGTTCATTCATGAGAAATTTTTACACAATTTATGGAGCTTGTCAAAGGTAACAAAAGAGGAAGGAAAATAACAACAAAAATATTAGTCGTACAAACATGGCTACACTATACGTAATTAAATTTACACGAAAAAAAAAATTGTATGTTCCTTGAAAATTGTATAATGGCATGTAGATATAAAATTTGAGAAAAAAATTATTTGAAAACAAAGGTATTCCATATGTAATTTGCAAATGTACAGAGTAGGCCTTGTGATGCTATTCGAACTACATGTTCCCCGTACATGTCCTTGTGATGAAGGTTTATTGATGTTTGTTGTAACAATTAGATTATAAATGTCTATATGGCTGTATTAAAAATTAGTATCTTTTCAACAAGAAAGAAATCGGTAGATTTACCAAAAAATGTGGCTTGTACAAAAAGAAAGCCTGACCACGGATTTAGTACCTTGCGCCTCCATGCGTGACACGTATTTTGGTGTCGGTGCACACGTATGATTTAACTAGAGTATTCTTGTACACAGACGAGCTCTTTGTTCTTTGTCACCAAAAAAGTGAAGACCAGAAAAAAGAACTCTTTTCAAGGTTAAGGTTAAAAAATAGGCTTCTGTAGTAATAGTGATTAAAGCCATATTTCTATATATATATACATTTTAGGAGAAAGTGTATCTATTAAGGGGGCGGGAGACTTTCCCCATTTATTCACGCCTGTCACGTCTCCAGATTTTTTGGACGGAATTGGAGCAGGTGAAAATAATTGTGTCATACTTTTACCCTTCCGACCTCTATAATTATTGAAGAATGTATCTATTGCCTAGAGAGTGAAGGTAGACCCACATGTAGCGTTGTAGTACCCATACTGATATGGGACATTGCTAAAACGCGAAGAAAATTGACGGGATCGGGAGAGACATTTCCCCGAAAAAAAAGACCGGATATGTGGGATACCCAGACCTTTCACCACGGACTTGACTTCTGTACATTATCTCCTATAATTGCGGGCAAAAGTCGGGGACTACGCATGGGATTGCGTGGATATGGATATTCCCCAATATTATAAGTGGCTTAATTTCCAGGTCAATGTATAGCCCTTATGCTGGACGAATCACCTCGTGGGTGTACGCATTTGCCTGGGCTGTCCTCGTTCCTGTCATTGATACTTTATCCTTATTATATCCTCCTAATTATGTGCGGAGGACTAACTCCTCTCCATTAAATATGTGTGATTTTCAAAGTGGAAAAGTTTGTTTTTTTCCCCTGGACACAATAAGTCAAGGTAGTTCCCTATAGAGTATTTAGTATTAACTGTCCTGTCAATCGGAATAAAGATATGGCTATTAATGTGCATTAATGTAAGTTTTATGTAGGATATAAAAAAATGTTAGGATAATAATACTATATTGATAAAAAAAAATTGTACCTCTTGTGGTGACAGTCATTGTGGCATACAGGCTATTGTGCATAGGGTTCTTATAGTCATATAGTAGCGTGGTTAGACCCAGTTATATTTTCTTGTGTATGAAGGACAGAAAGGGAAGAGAGAGATAGAGAAAAACAAAGAGAAAAACATATTTAATTGATGGAAAAGGAAAGGAATCAATGCATCATGTTGTGGTATTAAATAATGCATTATATTAGGCAGAGGTAAATGACCCAAAAACAGATACTTTTATTACCCGCCTATACATATGTACATAAGGTAAATTAAAAGTACATATTCCGTCGTAAGTGCTCCTTTTATATCTTTGTTGCCTTTGGGTCCTACCAGTTACATTAGGAATTGGGTGGATGAGTATAAACGCCGGGAAATGATATTGTTATTATTGTTTTTTCCCTATATTTTGTGGACATAGAGTTAAGACATATTTATTTGAGCTACTTTATGTGACTATGACTTTTAGTGTTTGTACGGTCAAAGCGTGTTCGCACGAACTTCGTTATGTTGTTGTTTGTGGGGAAACTCTGAATAATAAAAAAGATGTTTAGATGCTTTTCTGGTTACAAAACAAAATACCTTCAATGGATTTTTATCTGGTTAAGGTTGACATTTCTCACCCTCGGAAAATATTTTCGGCCTAGATGTCTGTCATAACGTGTTTTCCCTTGGATATCTCTTTCATTATCAGCATCCATTACAATTACACTAATGCATCGAGATGTAATCCCGTGGTGACATGTCGCGGAATGTGACATGACAAGTTCATAAAAGCTCTGGGTCAATCATGACTTTCTCCTGTAATTCCCCTCTAATCTTCCATTTTGGTGGAAGGCCCATTCCTTTCAAAAATATGACAGTACCCCATAGTTATTAGTCTCCTCATACATAACGATTTTTCGCATTAGTACCATTAATTTTTGACAGGATGAATCCCGCTTGTATCCAATCACTAAGAATCTAGAAAGGGCACAAGTCACAAGGGAAATCCTTACCATTATTTTTATTCTCCCCAAAAAACTTTCCGGGGAAAGTGGAAGGTGACAGAAGACCTGAAGGAGGAAGAATCATTAAATATTTAGAAGCTTCACGTGCACAATGTTTTTTGGGTTGAATGACGTCAAATATTTCCTGTTGGGAATTATGCCTCATATTCCCACTTGACCCAAGGCACATTTCTGTACGTATGTAAGGTGAACCTACACTTGGAAAGCCTAATTATGGAGAAATGGCAAAGAATTAATTACGGGAGACTTGGAACCTCCTTGAAATTGTTTTTTCAGGCCTCTTCAGTCCGGAGGAAGGAAGAAGAAAATGCTGGTGCCATCTAAATCAAATGATTCCATTTGGAGGATACACTCTGTCCATTTATCCCTCAGTGTGTATATTTTTTTCTTGGCCACTTACCCACATGTGGACTCATAATCGTCTAAATCACTTGGAGAAAGTTACTGTTGGGGAAACGGACAGCCAGAGATAAAAAAGGGAGCTCATATAGAAACTGGAAGAGAAAGAGAGAGAGAGAGAGAGAAAGAAAGAGAGAGATAGGGGAGAGATATAAAAAATAAATAGAGATTCGACACGTGGTGAAAGTTGGATGGCCGTATTTTACTGGCTGGAGACACGTTACACACAAAGAAATAATGACTATCCCATAGGCAGCATCCGTTTTTTTGGGGAAGAAAAGAAGCAATCATGGAAATGAAATTCTGTGCAGGATGGCTTCATTATTATTGCTATTATTTCCATCTATTTCTGGGCTACTCCGCCTTCCTCCTCCAATGCATTCGGTCCGTGTGGGAGTACTTACGACAATATACCTGATTTAAGAAAATTATAGGAGAAGACGCGGGAGGAAATAAGTAATCAATACCACTTGAGAGCTTTTTACTATCACTCCCTTCTTTTTTATCACAGGAGTCGTCTGGAAGGGGAAAAGGTGAGGCCTTCAATTCTTTTACCGCTCCCTCCTTTTTTTCTCTCTTCTCCTTTCCTTTCTCCGGCGGGACTTTAAGTGACTCATCAAAATCAGGATTGTTTCGGTACGTATAAATATAGATACAGATACATATACAAGTTGAGTAATCCCATCGGCTACTTCATGTGACAGTGTGAGGATTTTCAGGCGGGAGAGAACGAGAGACAGAGAAAAGCTCCGAGAAAGTGTAATTATGGTCTATTTAAAAGATGCCATACCAGATTGCTTAACAATTCAGAGTCGGAATGATTAAGCCCTGTAATGATAATAATCGTAATAACGCAGTCTCATGGGAATAATTGAGAGGAAGAAACAAAATCTATTTTCTCTTGCTCCTTTCACCGTTATTCTCTCTTGCTATCTGCCTATTTCTCTCTCTCTTTCGTATTTTTCTCTTTCCCTTCTCTCTCTCTCTCTCTTTCGTATTTTTCTCTTTCCCTTCTCTCTCTCTCTTTCGTATTTTTCTCTTTTCCTTCTCTCTCTCTCTCTCTTTCGTACTTTTCTCCTTCTCTTCTCTCTCTCTTTCGTACTGTTCTCTTTCTGTTCTCTCTCTCTCTCTTTCGTATTTTTATTTTTCCCTTCTCTCTCTCTCTTTCGTACTTTTCTCTTTCTCTTCTCTCTCTTTCGTGTTTTTATTTTCCCCTGCTCTCTCTCTTTTGTATTTTTCTCTTTCCCATCTCTCGCTTTCGTAGTACTCTCTTCCATCTCTCTTATCTTTCTGCCTCTGTTGTCTCTCTTTCTATCTGTTTCTGTCTCTGCCCCAGTCTTTAGACCTAATCCCGATCTATTCCCCCGTAAGCTTTCCCCTCTAATTTACTGTCTCCCCCTCCTCCTCCTCCTCCTCCTCTCTCTCTCTCTCTCTCTTTTACCTCTTAGGAGGAAGAATTATTGCAGTTTGGGAAAATGCAGGTCTTGGAGGGGCAGATGCACCAATGAACATTAAGTTAAATGGGGGGATGGCCGAGACCCGACCTTCTCCTTGCCGAAGTGCCTCGTGTGGTCACAGGGAATTCGGCTCCAGCACTTTACATGGCTCCTGCATTATTGAGGTGATGAACCGTTCTTGAGTGGCTGGAGAAGAGCCCATAAACGGCTCTGAGTGCCCCAGAAGAGATGGAAGCATACAAGGGGAGCATGGGAGATATGGAGACAGAGAGAGGCAAAGAAAGAGAGAGAGAGAAAGGCAAAGAGAGTGCGAGAGGGAGAGAAGAGAGAGAAAGAAAAGGGAAAAAATGGATGAAGATCGCTTCGTCGCATAATATTTATGAGTATTTGATAGAAGGCAGTCGTGTGTAAAAGGAAGGAAATCTTTCTGTATTACTTTTCTTTACAATTGAATTATTATCCTTGTCTCATGCCAACTCCTGCCACCCTTTTCTCTTTCCCAGTCTCTTTTTTTTCTCTTGTAGGTAAAACTATATGCATATAGTTTTACCATATATATTTTTTTGGTCGGCAAGTGCTACCACTCTCACCGGCAATAAAAAATACGTGAGGGACAATCCCTCCTTCCCACTTTATCTTGTAGCAGAAAAGAGTATATGTAGGCTGTCAAGTCTTATAACATTTTTTGTTGATAACCAAGAGACCTGTGGAGATGTGAAGGCTTCACTGAAGTCATCCATATGTATGCCCCTTGAAGCACATGGCAAAGAATCTCCCACTCCACTTCATATTTACGGATGTTACTCCAGAGTCCAAGGATGAAAAAAAGGGGGTTGAAGTATAAAATCAAGTCAAGTCACTGGAAATATAAGATTTCATCTTTTGTTGGCACATCCATCCTTTCCATCCTAATTTTTTTTCTACATTTCAAGATTTAGTTTTTTTTTCTTTCTCAGCAGTTAATTTGGTTATGGGGCACATTAGAATTAGAACTTCATCAAAGTGACATTTCAAATCGGACTGTTTCAATTAATTTCATCGCGCTCTCTTCATCTAGGAACATCCGAATGTTTTATATACTCCAAGTTTTTTCTAGGGGTTGTCCTAATTAATTCAATTATTTCATTAGAATTAACAAACACAAGTTTTGTGCTTCTACATTGGCTTAAAAATAATGGTTGAAATTGGAATAAATAAAATCTGTGGGCTCATTCTCAAATGCAAAGTCCTCGAATGCCAGCGCTAACTTTTTGAATCTATTTGTGTGTGAGGAATAAATTCATTATGAGCAATAATAACTTCTCCCTGTTCATCCTTTGCTAATGGCTTGACAAGCAAATTAGATTTCCGACACGACCTCTCATCTGTCTCAAAATAATTGAATCTCTGCGTCTCCATGAAAACATTGGCATATAAAATGAGGACATACTTGATCTGATTGAATCAAGGGCTCTTCTACACGTCCCATTCAAATTCAGGGATACACAGTTTTGGCTGTACATAAATAAGCACGATCTGGAACAAATCAAAGACAAAATAAGGGGACTCTCTTGAATGTTCAAGGCTTGATTGGCAGTATAACAAAAATAATTCCATTTTTTATTAGATTAACACACAGAAGAATGGCTACAGTATAATTTCTTTTCAAAACAATTGAAGAAGATTCAAGTTGGGACAATGTCGAGCACTTTCCTATATTTACATGCTGAGCATATATCGGTGAGTCAGCATATTTCGGATGCAGAATAAAGGAGGAATGAGAGAGGGAAAAAATCACAGTGTTTTCCTGCTAAAAATTTCAAATTCTAAATTAATCCACTATAGCAAAACTTGGCCACTCAACTTCCAATATAAAAAAGACAAAGATATACTGTAGATTACAATTTTTTGTCACAGTTATACAAGTGTTACAAATACGTGAAAGTAAAAAGGTAAAGGTACAAATACGTGACATCATGAGTCAAAATTATAAGTAAAAATACAGAGCACAAGATCATCCAGACAACTAAGAGCTAGGATGGGAAGACAAAAACAATATTTTGACAAAAGTAAGTCAAATAATGCAGCAAATTGTCAATAATGCCAAACTCCCTCGTAGCACAGAAACAGGTTCAACGCAACTCAACAAACAGATTGGTTGGAACTTATTACATTTTATTTCATAGGGAACTTCCCAAACACATTACAGATATATCCAGTAATATCATGTGATCAATATAAATATTACAAATATTCCCCATAAGTGAAACACCCTGTACATTTCTCCAACTTCTTTCGTTAATTTGGTTTCAGCCCATGCAGAGACAAAAAGGGAGAGTATTCGGAAATCATATATATAAACTAATTTGATGGGTGCATTCCTCCCATAAGCTTTCATATGATTCCCACTTTTCAAGGAATTCTTGTTTTATGACCCAAGACAAAGGACGTGAAAGGCAGGGGAGACACGCGAGTTGAGGGAAGTAGCTGGAAGAGTCAGTGTCACCGGAAATAAAATAGATCTACCTCAAAGAAATTGACAACGTCAAAGCTCATGAAGACAAATTGGACTTTGACTTGTATTATGAGGGAAAGAATGGAAGAAATGGATTGAGAGGGCACGACTGGACGGAGATTTGCTTTCTCTCTCTCTTTCTCTTTCCTTCTCTCTCTCTCTCTCTCTTTCACAATTACATCCTGCGTTGCTAGGTTGCAAAAATTAAGGCCGAGGCCAAGCCGGGACACGTGGTTGCACAGGTACAGGGGAAAGTTGAGATGGAGTTGAATAGTCAAGGAGAAAGAAAAAGTCAAAACTTTCCAGAAACTTGTATTGTGTTTAGCTTTCTCCAGACTTTTTTCCATCCAATGTCGTCTCCAACACTCTCGTCATCTAACTCAATCGTTCTAGAGGGAAAAAGAGCGTCAACTCTCTTTGATATTTCTTTTAATCAATACTATGAAGAGTTGCTCAAGTTTTTTGCTTTTTCAAATCCAGCCAATTTTTCACAGCCAAAAAAAAACGATGTCAATTGTACTATATACAAGTGGAGGAAAGGCCAATCAGCCAAGGCAAGTATCTTATACTTTCTTTCAAATATATATAATTTTCCATCAAGTCACGTTTTTTTTTTAAATCAAAGGATAGAGTAAGTGCTGGAGAGATTTCTTCATTTTTTTGCGTAAATATCACCATGGAGCTAAAGGAAAGGAAATATTTCTGCAAATGAAATTCTCTTTCTCATCATTGATTTGTACAAATTGTGTGTCCCAATTCCAGGCTATAGTGTGTAAAACGAAATGTGTAATATATATTCCTTCTCCAACATTTCTTCTACATAACGAAGCTAACGAATTCCGGGGAATATTGACATCCTTTTTTCTCTCCTTATTAGCTCACCGCCTCACTCGCTCTCCGCCTCACTCACTGCTTAAGAATGCCAATTATCATTTCCCGAAGAGGTGATAAAAGGCGAAGGAAATAAGTTTGATAATTGCCAGGAAATGTTCCGTCATATTTATTAGGTTTTACAAGGAGAAAGTCATTTTTCCCTGCCAATTATCTCCTCCTCCTCCTTAAATGTGAAATAGAATTTGCATCCGGACGCCCTCTTGTCGTTCACTAGAATGAAATGAGTCTCCATGACAAAAGAAAGCAAGGCAAGTAGAAGATAAAAATAAATATTTATACGTTTTTATTTCTTCGAAAAAATGTCAAATGTACAGAATGCGCTTGTCTCCAATGAATCCAGGTAAAGCAATCTAAATATGAGAAAATTTCTCGGCTGAAATGCTTGGAAAAATATTAGAAAATATGAAGGAGGACTGTGAGTAAGACAAAGAGCAGAGATATTGTAATTCTTTCTCAATTATTCCACATGCATGCACCTGTATTTGGAAATTTATTGTCTTTCTTCATCCTCTCGGTTTCTCTTTTTCTGCCAGAACAAAGAAAGTGTGTTTTGTCATCCAGGTTCTCTCTCAATGTATTGCATAAAACATATTTTTAAAAAATCCATCAAATATGTCCACTATTTTCATTAAAAAGAACAAAAATGCACACATTTCCAACAAACAATGGAATTCAAGAGATTCTCAATAAACGTTGAAAGCGTCTTTGTAAGCACACACAGCGGAAGATACAAGGTTCATGCAGTTTCTTGTATAAGATTGATATTTGAACAAATAAAAGTTCTTGGAAAGCAAATGCGGGAAGCAATGAGGCCTTTTTCCTTCTTTCGAACTCCTTTGAAAATAAATTTGAACATACATATAATGTACATATGTATACAAATATACACACCGTCGTTTTTATTATGCAACACTAATGGCCAAGTAGTCGAAAGTGTTTTTGTCAGTTTTCAAAAAAAATGAAGTATGCTCAAATATTAAAAAAAATGGCTTACGAAAAGCATAATATGTATATACATACATAAAAATATATATGTGAACCTGGAAATATAAATCTCTTCAAATATAGGTACATTTTATTTTTCAAACTCTCGCTGTCCCTTGCTACACACCAAGGAGAAAAATCGAAGACTCTCCACGATAGACATTAATTGATATTTGTGAGTCTCGGGTGAGTTGACTCAGGACAGTTTTTGAATTTGTATCAAATGGCATGAATAATTGACTGAAATTTTCCATGAACTCTCTCCTTCTCTGTCTCTCCTCTCATTTCTCGACAGAGTTCTCGCCCTCAACTTTTTTTTGAGAGGGGACATTTTTTTTAAAATATGAAGTTGCTTTACATTTCCAGAAGTGTCATGCACTCATTCATTCCTTATACGTATACCATGCAGATCTAAAAGTCATGTGAAGGAACCACTACATGTATGTTCAGTTTGAGTTACAACAAGGCAAGGGCAACCATCCGGAACACTTGGCAAAAAATATGTGAACATGCTTTAGCAACAACCGGGTCTTCTCATAAAAAAACAAATGCTTTAACTGAGGGGGAGGTGTGTCGTAAATAGGGCGTCATAATAAAATCATACATATATACATTTGCACAAAGACACAACTTAAACAAATATCCATAGTTTCATATAAGCCCGACTATTCCTATATAATTATTTTCTCCAGCTTTCCCTCGGCTCCTTCATCATCCCGCCTCTCAACGAGATCGTTGTCGTTGGACTAAAGCAGCCCACCGGAATTCTGTCCTTTGGCCGTACATACTCCATTTGGACGTAAATGGGTCAGAAAAATGAATAAATAACCACCAAATTCATTGGGGTGCAAATCCAGCGTAGAATAATAACGAATCCTCCAAATGGGATAGTATAAATCTGCATTTATTCTTCAATCTTCCCCTTCATTTTCGAATCACATCTCTTGAAATTGGCTCATCAACCCCGCCATTTTATGTTCTCGCTCCAGTCTCAATCCTTTTTCACATTTCTTCCGCAGGGCAAACTGACTTTCAGGGGAAGTAAAATTCCTTATTCCCTTCTTCATGCTTGTTCAGAAGAAGACTTCGTCAGAGATAAGATTCAGGGGAAGAAGGGATGAAGTGAAGGGATCCAGGATGGTCCCACTTGTCAACTTTTTTTGCAGAACAAAAAAAAAATGTACGGCAGGTGAAAGATTATTGCATTTTCTCCATTGTCTTCTCCGATGGAATTGTGAATGCATGCATGTGTACAAACCATATTCCTTCGTCTTGTGGCAACTCCAGCCCACGGCATCAATACATAAAAATGTAATACACTCTCATATTTTTCTTCCGTATGGAGACAAACAAACACCCACGCACAAGCCGGAATTGTACATGGGGGAAAGGTCGAGACAATGAGGAATCCTGACAGAAAAACATCGGGAATAAGACATATCCAAACATGAGAAAGCAACAAATCAACGGAGAAAGGGCAAAAAGGGAAAGAGCAAGCATTAGGAAGACAACATCAAAAGACAGACGGTGAGAGAAAAGAGAGAAAGCAAATGCGTATGTAGAGATAAACAGAAACAAAGGGAAAGAAATGTAAAGAAATTTCGAGAGAAGCAAAAGTGAGAGACAGCATGAAGGAACAAGTAAAAGGCAAAGAGAGAGAAAGTGACCAGGAAATAGAAATGTGAATTAACAGACAAATAACAAGAAAGAAAAATGAATGAAAAATTGAGAAGACGAGGAGTAGAAGAATAGAAAGGGGAAAAAACGGGAAAGAGAAAGTGATACGAAGAAATAAAGAAAGAGAAAAATACGAGAGGGAAAGGTAGGAGAAAATTCATCATGTATTAATGCGGCTGTCTATCCACATTACGTCTCTCCCTGTACACAGTACATATGGACGAATGGTGTAAATATTTCCGGACAAAATACTACACGCGACAAGTAAAAATGATGAACTCCAATATGTGGAAAGAATTATTATTTTTCTCCCTTCTCGTCCTTTTCCCCATTCAATGTGTCCTATATCCCCCTTTGAGTGCTTTACTATACATATCTGCATGTACAACAAAGAGACAAAAAGAGGAAATTGACATCCATGTAGTTTATTATTTAAGCAACGTCTTCTTATGTGAAAATACAATGATTTATTATATGTAGTACAGGTACAAAAAAACGTACGTTATCCTTAATTGCGTATTGCGTCAGCAGTATTTACCAGTATGAAAATACATGCACAGACATAAATGTGCATATGCACCTACATCCATTATACATAAAGTTATAAGGTGCTTGTGAAGACGCATATAAGTTCTATTTTGATTGCTATTCTTGCCATAATGCTTCCCCTTTCATATAATCTTTGCATGAAAGTGAATGAGTTCCTTTTTCATAGCACTCATCAATTGTCGTAGCCTACCTCAATAAGGAGAAAGAGATTGGGCAGAAAATCGAATTATTAACCGCTGGTAGAGAAATACTGAGTAATCCTAGAATCAGTTTTGATTTTTTTGCCTTTATGGGCACGCATGGGAAAAAAGGTAGTGAAGTAGCGATTAATGTACTCATCAAATCCAACATTTTCTCTATCTTTCTCTATCCAGAGTCTTTTTACCCTTACCTTCTCCCTTCAATGATATCAATTACGATTTCGGAGGTAGCCGTCCAATGAAATTGTACATGGGAGAGTCATTTATCCTCTCGAAGATATTGCCTATTAAACCATCGTAAAATTTATACATTTCAGTCTTGTCATACTTTCCCCAAAATTGTACCTGAAAACTTTTATTTTAGAAAATGTAATACAAAGTGCCCGACTCGTCGTCTCTCCTGGAACACTTTTATGAAGGGAGCAAGTTGAGAATTTGAAATTCAAATGTCGAACTGAATGACTACCTCCAGCTGTTCGTCAATGAATTTTCCTCCCCCTACAAGGAGGAGAAAGTGAAGTTCCCGTCAGTTCCAAGCTTTAAAAACGTCGGAGAAAATAATAAAAAAATATATACACAGGATATTTCGAAATAAAATTGGTATATATGTACTTGGTATTAGCAGGTGTTCAACAAGGGCAACTTGTTCCAACATTCAAATTATGAGCTCCAACTTTTTTTTCGGGGGGATATTGAGCCTATAAAGCTGGGACTTTCCAAAGATGAATTAGTTAAAAATTCTTGTATATCGTCGATAATAGAAATGTTGGGCGGGGGATTTTATTTTCTCCGTTTAATGAGACGGTGCCATTGCCCAGTTGGCTTTTTTTAATAATAGAAAAAGTAATCATCTTTATGACAATTTCAGCTGGTGGCTTTTCATTCGAAAATGAGAGTGGCTCCTATTTTTGAAAGAGACGGAAATATCTACAGAATATTAAGAAGTTAATCAACAATTTTTGTGTGAGTTCCCTTCCAACCGGAAAAAATTGGGAAAGAGGTTTTAGAGAGAAAAAATAGCATTGAAACACAATAGGGTCTTGCTACGTGCAAGTAGTACATATTTATTTCAAGGTCACAAAAATGAGAATATTTAGACTTTGGGAAAAGGCAGTGATGCGAGGGTCCAACTACGACGTACCATACAATTGAGATGACAAATGATGGTCAACATATAGCATTAATATTATGTGCATTACGATAAACTGTCTTTGTTGTTCCTTTGTTTACAAAATATACGATGGGTGACAAAAATATATGTGTACGATACATTACTTTTGTATAGGAGAAAGCTCGTGGAGATGCTTCTTTGTAAATTATCTTTTGTCAAGTCCTAATAAGTATACATTACATCAATCATGATTTCTTAACATTTACAAATTTTTTTTACACGTACAAAAAAAATTGTTTGAATATTTTTACAGGATAAATTATTTATACAGGTTCATATTTGCTTCAGAATGCACAGATTCACATTCACATTAATAAATATCCAAATGGAAGATGAGACAAGTTGGGTATAGCGTCACCCCAAACAAATCATAATCCGAGCATGTATTTTCAACTCTGTTGTTTTATAAATTTACGAAAAACATTGTATTAGTTCCTCTCACAGACTCGAATAAAAAAACACAGGAAAAAGTTTTTTTTTATCTTCCGTGATAGAACAAGTTTTCCTTTTTCCCCCTTCCTCCCCTTTCCTTTTTTTTTTTTTGCAGATTGGATTTCAATTGACTTTCAGTCCTTGGGCAGAGCACTGTCACTCTTCCCTCTTGCATACACTCGGAGCCCAGCAGCAGCTTTATTTCCCAACACACGGTCCAAAAGAGATTGCTTCGTTTTTCTCCTCGCTGCTTGAACTTCTCGGCAAACCTGGGGGAGAAAGAAGGAGAGAAAAAAAAAGTATAAGAAAAAATATACAAGAACAACATCCAAGGAGAAAGCTGTGCTTTCTCTTCCATACAATTTCCCCAACATCTACATGGACCACCTTTTAACCCATTATTGTCTTCTCTCCCATACGTGATGCATGGTGGGAGTGATATCTTTTGAAAGGGGAAGCTCTGACGGAAACAAAACAAAAATTCTCCACGACTTTCCATTTAATCCCTCCTACCTGCCCTTGTCGTACATGTCAGTGAAATTCTTGGAAGAACTGTGGACGTGCTTGGTTCTTAATTTGGATCTTGCCTACGTGGATTAATTGTCATATCTCTCTCGTCCCAACCAACCTTGACCAAAGGCTTTGTCTTTCAAGCCGCCCCTCAACATTCTACTACAAAGGCTTATTACTGCGCCCTAAGGAAAAACTTTAATTTGGTCTTCCTGGGTGGTAAAATCTAGGTTCCTTCCACTCCTTTCCCTACCTCATGTTGTCATGGCGGAATGCCCGTGTTTTTTTACAGGGCCAAAGGAATAAGGGAGGAAGAGGGAAGCTGGAGGGAAATGTTCTGATAAGCCCTCAGTAATTTCTTTTTCCTGTCCATAAACAACACCACAAGACTTCCTTTAAGAAAGGAAAGTGTACCTACATTGTTCCTCACCTATCACCAGGAGAAAGCCGGGCAATGTGCATCCTGCTCGTTTTGGCCGTTGAGAAAACGTAGGTAGGGGCATATACAACAATGAAGGGTGAAAAAAATGAAGATGAGAGGTGAAATCCAGGAAGGTGGAAATTGTTGCCATTGTAAGAAACAACATCCGCTTTTTCCCAAACACAAGGTCATATCAAAAGGGGAAAGGAGAGAAAGTTGCTTTGGTGGTTGCTTTTATTTGTATTTAGTGGACTTTTTTTTATAGTATGAAGAGAACAAGTCTGAAAGTCATAAAGTTAGCTCATACAGATACATGAATGGTTCAGTAAAAAGAGATTATAGAGCTATGTGTGTGTCCCCACACGTTCTGTAATGGCCAAGTACTACTTTGTTCATAGGAAAAAGTCCTGCAATCAACCTTGGTCAGCCATTTGCCACAGGAAAAAAAACAACAACAGTGTGTTTTGAGGAGAAAAAAGCTCATTAAAGAGGAAGTAACAGGAGAAAAACGACGAGAGTCACACCCTTGACTTCCTTCGCTTTTTCATTGCTTGTCGCAAAAAGTGGACACAATTGTTTTGTCTTCGCGGAACCAGTAGTATATTAGCACAAGTACAAAGACCAAGAGAAAAAAAAAGTTTTGCGACACAAATAAAAAGAAATGGATGGATGCTTACCTCGTGAAAAACTTCCGCAACTTGAGCCACTTGTTCCGAGGCGGCGACTTCGGCGAAGGAGCAGTCTAAGTCTTTGGCTAGGATTTCCCCTGTGAATGAGCAGAAAAGGTGTGGTTACGTTTTTTTTAATTTGGGCACACTGCCTCCCTTTTAGAAAATAGGCAATAACCCGGTCATATTCAATCATTTCATATTCTGTGCAAACAATTTGGACAGATTTAATTTATCTACAGGCGCTTTGATTAAAATGTCATTTTCACCTCTCACAATTCCTCAACATTCTTCAGCATAGACAATTTTGATGAAGGATATACCTACGTATATTGAAGACAAATAAAAAAAAATGTGGACTGAACTGGACTACAGACTTTTTGTGACATTTTATTCCATGGAGAAGCTTATTCTGATTGTCTAAATGAAGTTTCTCCCCGATAATAATTGTACAATTCCAAGGTGTCCATTCCAGTTGGAATCCCAACAATTTCCTTGACTGCGTTTATTTACTATAAGCTCATTTTACTTTCTCCAGGACCCGTCCATGTCCCTCCTTTTCCACGGAGGGTTCCACTTAAAGAACAAATGCGCACATAAACACAAAATCCTTCCCTGAGCTCCTAAGCCTTTTACTGCCAGAGTTTATATTGTCAGAAAAAGTCATTTTACTGTTTTTTCCACCAAAGCCGTAGACAGAGAAAAGTACCCTGTAAATGCCCCAAAAAGTTTCCCCGTCTTTCCCTTATTTACCTTTCTTTCACCCCTCCGTCTCCCTTTCTCCCTTTATTTTAAGCTTCTATATTGAAACTTATCCACGTGGCAAGTATTGATTAACAATATATGTACCTATATCCGCCAAAAAAAATCTGGCTACATTTTGTGAGGACGAGCATAAACGTTGATCGTATACTTTTTTTTCGGGCAATGCATTCAGACCCAGCGAAAAAAACCATTGTACAGGTATAAAGATTATAGGTATTGTATATATATTATTATATATGTATATGTGTATATAAAATATTAAATAAAAACCTTCTTCGGTGCTAATTTGTCGTAAATGTACCATATCACCCTTGTTCGCCACCAGGACCATGGGTATGGGGAGGGGGGAGGTGTTTCCAGAATCACGCAAGGCCGGATTCCCGTTATTCCCCGACCCGCCAACCGTCAGAGAATTGGACCCATTTCGATACTCGCTCAACTGCTGTTTAACTCGCTTAATGTAATTGAAACTCTGACGATCAGTTATGGAGTAGACAAGGAGGAAACCATCTGCCCATTGGAGTGTCTCTGGAGAAACCAATTCGTTCCCGGACTGAAAATTTGGAGAAGTATATGGAAAAATGGGAGAAAGGTAGGGAGAAAAAAAAATACATTCATTATATATTATTAGCAATCGTCATCCAAGAGTCAATCACAATAGAGAGAGAGAGAAAGCAGGAGGGGCAACCTAAAATTCATGCAGCACCTCCGGGGGAATTGAGCAACATGGATTTCGTGTGAGAATACATACGCTCCATGTCAAGTCTCCCGTCAACGTTCTTGACAGCAACACTAAAAATTCATTTCATTTTTTTTTACCTTTCCCGTGTATTCCTCTCTAGCCGTCTCTTTTTTCCCTATCTCTCTTCTTTCTCTATGTCTCTCTCCGTCTCTCTCCCGCTCGCTCCCTACGTAGTACAGACAATTCATATTAGACTTTGAGTATACCATGCCATAGACCTTCGTGATGCCCCGATAGGAAGAGGAAGCAAAGGGGGTAAGGTAATAATAACGATAAAAACTTTTTCTCAGACTTTTTTTTCCTTCTTGTAAAAATAATAATCTTAAGAGAAAGTGAGCCGTCAGAGACATGAAGCAGTGGAGGAGGTATCTAGTAGTAAGGCAGGGGAATAATAATGACAGTTTATGCATTTTTTAAATGTACAAGCACCTATACTCGGAAGGAGGCATCGGAAGACCAAATAGTCTGTCTCCCCACGTAGTGCTTACACATCCCGTAATAACGTGAGTAAGTCAAATTCCCGGCAATAATAATCTACTGAACATTCCCATGGACATGTTTTCCGCATGTATTCCCTCGTAGAATTTTTCCAGTGTCTTTGACTACAACAAAACAATATTATGTACTTCGGAGTATTATTTAAGTCCAGAAATGGTAGGACTCAAGAGGTAAAGCGGAAGACGTGGCTGTCTCTGGTGATTATGTAAAGGGAAAGAGGAAGAGAGAGAGAGAGAAACATCAAAGTCTATAGGAGGCCGGAAAAATGCTCTTTAGGAAAACCGATAAGTATTCTTCAAAAGGCGAAAATATTGACTTTTTTTATTTCACCCTCTTTCCTTGTCTTCCTTGCTGTCTTCTTGTCTTTATTTTCTATCTTACTTACTGACTGACTGAAGTGTCTCTCTCTTTCTCTCTCTTTCTCTCTCTTTTTGTCGCTCTTTCTCTCTTTCTCCCTCTTTCTCTCTTTCTCTCTGTTTTTGTCGCTCTTTCTCTCTTTCTCCCTCTTTCTCTTTTTCTCTCTCTTTCTCTCTCTCCCTCCCTTTCTCACTGTTTTTGTTCCTCTTTCTCTCTCTCCCTCTCTGTTTTTGTTCCTCTTTCTCTATTTTACTCTGTTTTTCTCTCTTTCTCTCTCTGTTTTTCTCTCTTACTATTTTTATCTCTTCCTCTTTGTTTTTATTTCTCTTTCTCTCTGTTTTTATTTTTCTCTTTCCCTCTGTTTTTCTCTCTTTATCTCTGTGTTTCTCTGCCTTCTCTCTCTCTAGTACTTTATGGCCCGTCTCCCAAAATGGAGATAGATGAGAAAAGCATCTCACCCCCGCCATATGTATATCTCCTTTATGAAGGGAAAGAGCCCTCAACGAGCTAGAACTGTCCGGCATCAAGTCTCTTTCTCCTCCATTTTACTTACTTAGTGCTTAATTTCAGCTACAAATTTTTGCACTTTGTGTCACTCATCATCTCGTAGTCAGCAGAAAAAAAGTCTCGGCACACACACGATCTCACTTCCACCAACGTGTGATCTTTTTCCTCGTACAACGTCAGTATTTTTTCTCCCCTTAAATTTTGCCCTTCTCCCTCTCTCTCTTTTCTCCCGGAGATAGTTGTTATTGACATTGAGGAAGACAAAAGAGAGGAGGAGGAGGAGGAGAGAGCTTGAGGAGAAGCCTTGTGTCATTTGATATGTTACTGAAAGATATTTTCTCCATCACCCGCCGGACTTTTGCCGAGTCTTTGGATGTTGGATTAATAGCGATAATAATGTGTCATACGAACCCTCACTACAGATAAAAGTATAAAGACACTCCCGGTCTCATTATTTCCTCTTTCTCCCCTTTTTTTTGCTCAACAATCATGACTTGGGGGAAAGTTTGGTGACTTCATGGAGGTGCTTCTAACTCTTAAAGGACAGGGGACATTTTGTTAATGCAAGGCATTCTGCTATTTGCCACCATTTCCTTCATGATTCTCGCGAATCAAATATTGTTAGTTTCTCCCTTTTACGTCCACCTTAGTAGACGAGCCTAATAGGGACGTGTTTGTCGGTGAGGAGTCATTTTCAGAGGAATATGTAGCTCTTACTAATATTTTCTCCCCTGTTTTTCGTGGATGGAGTTGGCAGGTACCTTATGCGAATTTTAAAAAAATTATTTCTGACGGCTTCCCGGCGAAAGACTGGAGCGGTAAAACACCTTCCCACTTCCTGTTTGCCCCTACCACGCACGGTGGCAAATTCATTTGTCCCCAAAAAAAACTAAAGAGACAATCATTCCAATTCATGTTAGCTTAGGCCTACGTAGTAGTATATTTTATGAGCAAAAAATAAAATTGTTGCAAGACAATAGACAAGAGGACATTGTTTCTACTACGCCCTCCTTTTTTTTTTGTTGCAAAAAAAATACTTTACCAGTGACTTTTGGAGAAGGAAGTAGGTGGAAAATTTTCTCATGTACCCCATCGATTACTCTTTCTTTATGGGTTAACATACGAATTCTAAGAACAAAGGAGGATGCAATGTATTCGCATGGGGGAAAAGTACAGTGTGTATACTTTCACCGATAAAATTTTTTTTCTCTCCGCCGGTAAATGCGCAACAATTTTTCACTTCCTCTTGGGTATATCCTCCTCGGATCCTTTTTTTTTTTTGCGGAACTGACAGAAAGGATGATGGCAAGGGATGGAGACAAAGAGGGAAAGAGAAAGAAACGAGAGAAAGAGAGGGAGAGAAAGACAGAGAAAGTCGAGATTCTATTACAAGAAACAATTCCATGGGACGTGTATTTTTCTTCCACCTCCTCCCCCTCCCCCCTCGAAAAGTAATATGGGGTAGTGTAACAACAGAACACGTCATACGTTTCGCAGAATTTAATTTAAATTACAATCCCTTACACTCTCTTGCCTTCTTGTTTTTTCCCCCTTGGAAGGAACAAGTTTCCTCCGACTTTCACTCCCCCCCCCCATTTTTCTGGGAGAAGCTTTCTCCAGGAAGGAAAAAAGTATTTTTTTCTGTTGATGTTCCCACTGATGAAAAAAAAAAGTTGGTGGAGTTTTTGAGTAAAAAGGGAAGTTTGAATGAGATCAAACACAGAGGCTCCATGACGATGCTAGTAATTTCCCTCTGTCATATGGCTGGAACAAGTAAGCCCAGTGTGTTTTGCCGCACTTGGCTGTCAACAAGTTGTATAGTTGTATACATCCTTTTCACAATTATTCAAGTGTGCCTCAAATGATTCCTCCAAGGCTTGTTTCTTAATGTTACACATATATGCGCTTCGTTGAAAAGCTTCTCTCTCTCTCTCTCTCTGCTCTGATTCTTCCCCTCTCATCCAATATGAAGTCTCCTCAAGGCGATGACAACAAGGAGGAAGGCATAAGGAGGAGGAAGATGGTGATTTGGGAACGATGAACTTTGCACAATACATCACAAAACAGTGGCGTGGAAAATTTAATACATTTTTAACGAGCTTCGATTTTACTCCCAAAACCTTCTATTTACTTGCAAAATAGGACTCTAAAAAAAACTTTTACCAAGAATAGTCTATTAGGTATGTTCTACCGTCATCAAATAATAAAAATACTCCCCAAAAATTCAGACCCTTAACAAAATTGAAAGGTTGCGTATACATTTTTTTTTTACTTTCCAAAAAAAAAAAATTGTTCGTCAGAGAAAAGAAAACAGAATGTTTTCTCCCCATAAAGAAATGGTTGTTGCTTAGCGACAGTTGTGTACAGGAAGTTCCAGAGACAGACATTTTTTCTTTGCTATTGTCACCCGCGTGGGAATAGAAAGGCGGAGGACCGGAATAATTAGCCCAACGTGACATTGTGGACTCCCAACTTCCACACCACAATCCTTTATTCATTGTATGGTGTGGGAAAGGCAAGTGTCAGAAGCTATGGAGAGAGAGTGTGTGTATTAGTTAGTGTACAAAAAGTGACTGCCATTCTTGTGGGAGGGGAGAGTGAGGAGATGGAGGCATTTAAAAAATAAATTACCCACCTAACTCCTTGTGCCTCTCTTAATAAAGTACAACACCCAAGACCGTGAGTAATTGCCACCATCCTTGGCCGAAGCCGTGACGAGAGGAGAAGAAATAATTTCCCTACCCCAGCTAAGAGATTCCATTTTAATTTCAACTTTCCCTCGTCACACATACCACAGTCGAGGATGGGGACCAGGAAAAATTAGGGGGAGGGAGCCGTAAGGAAATATTTGGAGTCCTTGCAATAAGAATGGGAAGATCGTCTGCATTTTTCATGGTTTCCTCTCTTGTAAACAAATGTTTTATGTATACACTCCAACACACATATACACAAGTGGGGGGAAGGGTATAATAATTCTCTCCAAACAGGAAGAGACCTCCAGGAAATGCAATAACGGTTTCCTCCATCCACATTTAATAGCTTCAACCCCCCTCAGCTCCCGATGATTTTTAATTGGTCCTCCCCTCACCCCCCACACATTTGTATGTAGTCATCCCCATCGTATGTATGTGACAGGAGGTAAACTGGGTTTTTATTTCAGTTCAAAAATCCTCTATTATTCGGTAAAATCATCAGCTTTGAGAGATACCTGCCTATAAACTGGTTTTGGAGGAGCTTAAAATTTCTTTAAACCTGGAATTTTTAGGTAAAAAGGTAAAAGCCGTGGATGTTTTAACCCTTTTACGCATAAATTGAACTTTTTATTGCAAAAATTATGGAAATGGACTCAATTGCTTCTTTTATTAACAGTAAGCTACTCAAACACAGAGCAAGAAGCTGAAGAAATTTTTAAACCTTGCATGTTCAAAATGTACAACAAAATTTAAAAATTTGAAGTCCATCGGCAAAAATAAAATCGTAACAAGATAGCTAAAAAATTTAACTGAACAGTTAAAAGTGTACCCACGAAATTAAAAACGTACCATATCCATTAAAAGTATGGCATAAAAAAATTTTAAATTATAATATACTCAAACAATTAAAAGCCCAACACGCAAAAAAATATTTAAACAAAAATATTAATAAATTAATAATAAATAAATACATGCTACAGCATTTTTTAAATCCACGCAATTTCTCGCTAAATTTAGTTCAGCAATATGTTAGCGAAACTTTTCAAAAAATGGAAAGGCGACCATGTTGCTATCAATAACGTTAATTCACAGCATTCGGATGTCTTCAGTTGACACCAATGAAGAGAGACACAGAGAGAGAGAGAGACTTTTACACATAAGATGGGATAGTGCGGATAGTAGTTTAGAAAAAAAATGGAGCCGGGCTTTTTACATGGTGACAAGGGGTACAAGAGCATGGTATTAGCATTGTAATGACGCCAAAGGTTGGCTTGGCATCATGGAAATGCAACGTTAGCTGTCATCAGCAGACATTTTATTCCTATTGGGAGAGAATGGCGGAGTGGTATGCAAATGTATGGAAAGCAAGTTGGAGGAATGACTCAACCATGTTGATGATGATGTTTATTATTATTATTAGTGCCGGCACTTCTCCCGGAATAAAATGGGGATGAAGACTACTTGGAAGAGCATCTTTATACGGAAATTTTAGTCCCTCCAATCTCTTCCTATCTCCTTCACATTCTCTCTGTCTCTCTCTCTCTTTCGCCGTCTTCAGCCTTAGACATTGAAGTCATTGAGGGAGACAATTGATATTTACAATGGACTTTTAATCCAATGATTACATTTGGATATCCCCCAGTATATACGAATGAGTGCGAGTATCATTTAAACATTCTTATCCTCCTTTTTTCTCTCGCTTTCTCTCATATAAAGAATGACATAATAGAGAAAAGATCATTTACCTTAGGACAAGTGTCGAGTATCTCGAATATCACAGGCTCGCCATCAACCATCATCTCGTGCTTGTATCGATTTTCTGCGTTCATGAATATCACATACAATGATCATACTGGTGGGATTTTGAAGTGAGAGTTAGAAGAAGAAGAAGTAGTCTGAAATTCTGAACAGGAGCTGGAATAATCAAACTTTAATGTGTTGATTACGGAAAGAAGGGTGGAGGGGTGGGATTGGAGATAGAGATGGCAAATGAGATGGTCTTACCGCTCTGATGGTCGTATTCCCCAATGTATCTTTTTGTTAGAAATCTGACAGTCAGAGCTGAAAGTGCAAACAAGGAAAGTGATTTACATTAAATATCCCGTACATATCTCCTCTCCCATCATGCATACACACGTACAAAGGGGGGGAAATAGACACGCCTCACTCCTTCAAGTCACAAAAAGTCTCTTTACAGAATTACACAAGATATGTATTATAGTACACACATCGTCCCAAAACTGTCACTTCACCCCCTCAAGCACCCCCGAAAAAGTCTGAGGCAATGTACACAATTCTTTTTTTTTATACTAATAATAACGATAAGTAATTCCATCCCATGTTGCTAATGCTCAGGCTACTCCTTCTGTCTCTCTCCCAGCGCTTTCTGTCCCCCAACACAGAAAAAAAGGCTCTCTTCCCTCATTTGAAAGATAGATTCCCCCCCCTGGTACAAGGAGAACATGTAAAGCCTTGAATGTTTTTTAACAAAGGGAGACGATCCATTTAAATAATTCTTCACCTCATTCCTCATTCAATCAATTTAAGGACCCCTCCAGTATCTTTCTCTATTTCTCTTTCATCCTCTTCCTCCTTCTATTTCCCAGCCAAAAACCTTTTACCACCTCAACTGCTTCCCTTTTTATACAAGCTCATGAATCAAGAAACAAATTTGGGGATAAACGGAGTTCGATGGCAAGGGAGAGGATGAGGGATTCAAAGGAGGAGAAGAAAAGCTTTTTGTCGTAATCAAATCTCTTTTTTTTGGGGGGAATTTTTTCACTCCGCCTTAGCAATCTTCTATCATCTCATCCAACATAGCTTTTTTTCCTCCCAAATACTTACTTTGCACTTGAAAATTTTCTTTGTGGCAATAATGTGAAAATGTATGGCTAAACTGTCGCAATCCCATTAGAGTAAAGGAAAAGCAAGGTTGTTGCTTCCATTTCGTATTTTAAAATCTGCCAGAAATGCAAATTCTACCACGTCATCATTTTGTAGTCTTCCAAGCCTTCCTGCCATAAGTTATTTCTGGCTCTTCTGTCAGAGGAAATCATTGAAAATGTGTCCAAAAACATGTAAAATACGGAGAATGTGCCGGCGCTGACAATTTTATTGTTCTCCTAAATGAACACGTACGCACACCTCGCTCAAGAGTGGGTAAACGTGCGTAAAAGTGGAAGGTAAACCTTGTGTGTGGGAAGAAGTCAAGGTTACTTTTTTTCCAACTGAGAAAGAGGACAAAACAGAGATTTTTAGGAAGGACTATAAGGAATGTACAAACTATAAAAATAATTGGGGTAAACTCGTAAATAATGGGCTTGAGAGAGCTACATCGAGAGAGAGGGAGAGAAAGTATTTTGTCAAAAAAAGAATGTGATCAAGAAAATCACTAAACCATCTCTGAGATAGCTATGAGATGGACTGGAATGAATTTTTTTAACGAAAATTGAGAGACAGGGGGAAAAAGGACGTATAGTTTTAAATTTGGTCTAATGCTATAGTTTAATGTAATTTGATTCGGAGGTTAAGTGTGAGCGTGTGTGTGTGCTTGAGTCGTCTTGGTAGAAGCAATATGGCAGTACTAAAGTGTTGGTCGTTCCCCAACGAGTGATTGAGCTAAAGTTTACGACACCACAGAAGTGCGGAAGAAAGCCAAAGTGTGTGTCAGTAGACGTGTAAAAAGGTATAAGAGGGATAGGAGAGGACGGAGGCATTTTCATTCCTTCTTTCTCTTTCTTTTTCTCTCTTCCTGTCTCTCTCTCTCCTCTCTCTCCTTAGGAGTACGTGTTTGTTTGTGTGTGGGTTGGTTGTTCTTATTCTATGGTCGAATAACAAAACAACTTCTGAGCATCATCATTCCTTTGGATGACTTCCCTCTCTGGCTCCTTCTCTCCCTCTCTCTCTCTCTCTTCCCTCGCTTTCCTTCTCTCTGTCTCTTTCTGGCTATCTCCCTCTCTCACTGAGCGAGCTACTCTATTTTCGCCATCATTTTTCTTCACAGTTGAGCTCAACTGTCACATCAAGATCCCATTCATCTTCACACAAGCTCAGCACTCATCTTCCTTTGTTTCTCCCTAAAATCTGCAAGAAGGACTTTGTGGTTTCAAATTCTTTCTAACTTTCCTCTATCACTCTTTTTGCAAGCTCCCAAATGCATAGTAATTCCGTTCTCCTTCTTCCCTTTTTCTCTCCCTCTCTAACTCTATTTCTCTTTCTATCCCTCCTTTTTTCCACTTTCTCTGTATTGTCTCTACTTTTCTTCCCTTTCTCTATTCTGTCTCTTCTTTTTCTTCACTTTCTCTATTTTGTCTCTTCTTTTTCTTCACTTTCTCTTTTCTGTCTCTTCTTTTTCTTCACTTTCTCTTTTCTGTCTCTCCTTTTTCTTCACTTTCTCTATTTTGTCTCTTCTTTTTCTTCACTTTCTCTTTTCTGTCTCTCCTTTTTCTTCACTTTCTCTCTTCTCTCTTTTTCTTTACTTTCCCTGTCTTTTTCCCCTTTCCAAGTCTATTTTTTCTACACTCTCTGACTCTGTTTTTTCTTCCCTTTCTATGCCTCCGATTTTTCTTCACTTTCTCTGTCTCTCTTTTTTTTCACTTTCTCTGTCTCTCTTTTTTCTTCACTTTCTCTGTCTCTCTTTTTTCTTCACTTTCTCTGTCTCTCGTTTTTCTTCACTTTCTCTGTCTTGTTCTCCTTTTTGTCTCTCCTTTTCTGCGATTTATCTTTTCTTTTCTGCGACTTCTCTTTTCTGTCTCTTTTTGCTGCTCTTTCTCTCTTCTGTCTCTCTTTTTTCTTCGCTTTCTTTCATTTATGTCTTTATTCTGCGCTGCCTCTCTTCTGTCTCTCTTTATTTTCGCTTTCTCTCATTTGTCTCTCTTTATTCTGCGATGCCTCTCTTCTGTCTCTCTCTGTTCTGCGCTTTCTCTCTCTATTTTTTGTGCTTGTTCTATTGTCTCTCTTTTTTATAGTTTCTCCTCGCTATCCCGTTCCCCTTCCTGTCTCTCGCACTCTGGTTTGTCACTGGCAAGGATCTTTCTCTCCATCACTCCCTACATCCCTATTGCACCGTGTACAATATCTTGGAAAGTATTAATATGTATTCCTGTATGCATTTTTTGGGTTGATGTGTGTGCCATGGCCCCTTCTTCTGGTGGAGGGGAGGAAAAACAATAATCCTCCCAATTCATTTTATCTTGTGGCAAGAGAATTTGAATAAACAAATCTCATCTCTCACTCCCCCCAACGGAAGATGCACTTGTTCAACCATAAGAATTCACAGCCCTTGGCCACGTATTCGCTGATCTCTTCTAGATTAGACCTAATAAATTGCCAGAAACTTTCCCCTACTTCCTCTTCCACTTTTTTCATCTCTTTATAGCTTCTCCCTCACACTCTCTCTCTCTCTCTTTTGCTTTCTCTTTTATCTCATCACTTCCGTTATAAGATCATGTAGGAAGAAAAGAGGCGAAAAAAAGCATTTTTGTCACCAGACAAAAATTTGCAGACGTGACACGGTAACGGGGAAACCGGAGATGACATTTTCTCCAGAGTTGACCACATTTTTTTTGTTTGAAACTAAAGGAATATTTTAACTGTGAGAGCGTAATTTTTTTTTCCGTAGCCCATGAAAATGGGATGAGAGGCGTTTACGTTTAAATAACCGTTTGGCATTTCCTCAGACGCATCCGGCCTCCTATCGATTCTCTCTCCTCTTTCTCTCACAACCTCTATCGTCCTTTTATCAATGTCTCTTTTCCCTTTCTCTTTCATTTCCTCTTCCTCCCTTCCTTTCTTCCATTCTCTCGCTCTCTCTTGAGCGTTTTTTTTACCGACTCCGGAGATATCCCTGGCACTCATCATTACCATAACTTTAGCGGTGTCTGAAGACGCAGTTGAAAAAGTATTAAAATTCACACGGCATTGTTGGATGCCAAACTATGGTGTTGTCACCTTCCAAGCTCAACAAAATATTTTACGATAAGGAGTATTATATGAGATGAGCTGACAACACATTTTTTTTACTCCCTTTTCCTTTCTCCTTTCCTCTGCCTGTATACATATACAGAGTTTTTTCCTCTGAATAAATACCCAGGAAAGAGGTCGTATCTTCTCCCCAGAAGATCTCACACAAGTCCCATCTACACACACGCAATTTTCTCCTTCCCCACACCTTTTCACTTAATATTCGCATACTCCCTCGGAAGTGTGGAGATAATACAAATTTAAAATGCATACCTTTCCAAATACCTACAGGCATCATCAAACCAACGCTCATCACCAATGCGTGGGGTGTGCAAACTATAAATACACATTCCGGTGAGGGAAAGGAAACCTTGTGTGTCTGCATGTATTTGCTAGGGGAGGAAAAAAATTCACACCTCATGGACGTTGGACTCTTTATATGTATTCACTCAGAGCTCACACATACTTAAACTTTCTCATAACTCAAGCATCTTTCAATATTCACAGACACTCTTTTTTTTTCCTCTCCCACCAAAAGATCCCCGCCGGATGAGATGAGACGAAAGAGGGAAAAAATGGAGAAAGGGGAAAATCTATAAAAGCGGAAACGCCAAATCTTGTTACATGTTTTTTTTATTATTGCCCCAAATTCCCCCCTTTTCTCATCACATTTTTTTCTCCCTTTCCCCTTTCTTCTCTACTAACACGGATATTAGGTCGTTTTGAGCAAAAAAAAATTTAAATGCCATACTATACCCATGTCGCCCTATCCCACTTTGAATGCTTTCTCTCTTGATGGATTCCTCGCCTCCAAAGCATATCAGGGTGATGTGAGGCACAGAAGAATACAAGGATGTTATTTATCTGGGCACACATAGACTGGAAAATATTTTGGCGCTATCCTCAAATTCATAGTTATGTATATGTACATATATGTTCCCATGTATTCCTACATACATAATTATATATACTCCTCTCCTCGTGCGTGACTTGCGGCGGAACGGGGAAGAAAATGTGCCTCCAATTAATTTATGGGATTATGCAGACATCTGCAAATTGTATTAGTGTAAACATGCATAAACAGACCAATGCAAGGCACCAACGTTTTTTTTTCTTGCTGGAAGAGATACTCATGGGTGTCCCGCATCAAAGTACATAATAATGAGGTAGAAGGAAAGGAGGAAAAAGAAGGAGAAAAAGGAATTATTAAAAGGAATGAGTCACTAAAGAAAAAGTTGTAACCACAAGTACCCCTCCATGCCTTTGGGTTAATATGCCTCAAAGGCGACAAAAAAAAAGGAAAAAACGCACTGGAAAGCAAATCCTCGTCTCTCCCCTTTGTTTTTGTTATGGAGCACATAAATAACTCCATTTTTTCCCTCACGATCCATCACCCGCCCAAAAATTCAATGACTGACTCCGTTGATTGACTTTTTGCCAGTTACACCCAGGACCTTTTTGCACTTGAGGCTTTTAAAAGTGTGAAAAAGGCGCACCTGCTTCCAATTCCTTGTACAAAGAACTACTATAGTACATGGAGAGACGGGAGAGACGTAGATTAGCTGTACAAATTCAAGAACACGTGACTTCTAGCTGTTTTTTGGAATGCTTATATATCTGAATAGTTGTAAGTGCGGTATTATTATTATTATTATTATTAAAAAAAACGGGAATAGTTGCCAGTCCCTCCTTCTCTGCCGCTCCAATAGTGAACCGGAGCCACCGAGAGCTTCCCGCATAAATTGTGGGGGTAATTTCTACTCTAACTGTCCCTTTTATCACGAGCTGATGCATTTAGTGAAAAATTTGTCGGCATGATAAACAGATAGTATTGTCATCTTGTTTAAATCAACTTGGAGCGGGAGCCAAACTATGTAAATTATGTCTGGGCCTCCTCAGGCTCATCTGACGCTCTTTACCCCCACTCTTCTTCCCATATACTCTATATGAATCCCTATATTACACATGGAAATATCTTACAACCTGATTGAGCTACAGCCACCTCCCTTGCTTCCATTTACTATTTGCTCCCACAAGTCTTTCATGCTACTGCCATTATCGACTCCAATCCCATCATTTATTTTCAGACGAGAGAGAGAGACAGAGAAACAAACAGCGAGAGAGTGAAAAGAGAGAAAGAATGTTGTAACTTGCTTTCACAAACAAGCTCTTGCTCCTCTTTGGGAACCGTGAAGAATAGTAGAAACAGCAATTTGCTGGGGGGGAAAAGTCAAATATTTGACCCCTGTATGAGTCATTAGGCACAGGAGGCAAGTCTTTCTTTGGTAACTACTACAAGACGGAGAAAGAGCAAATCTGATGCACAACATTAATTGTTTACGAAAGTACAGTCATTTATTTAAATAGGCAGTTGAAAGGTTTTGAACCAAGATGTTGTACTTCTTTCTGAAAAGTTAGTCCATATTTATTTTCGTCCTTCACACGCATACAGAGAAAGACAGTGAGGGAAAGAACAAGAGATAGAAAGAGGGAATGAGAGATGAATACAGAAAGAGGAAAAATGAGGCAAATAGAAAAAGAGAGAAAGTGAGAAAGAGAGAGAGATAAAGTGAGATAACGAGAGAAAAAGAGAAAGAATGTCAGAGAACGAGAGAGAAAGAGATGGACAGGGAAAGAGAGAGACAGAAAGAGAAAGTGAGAAACAAAGAGTGAGCATGAGAGAGAAAGAGATGGACAGGGAAAGAGAGAGACAGAAAGAGAAAGTGAGAAACAAAGAGTGAGCATGAGAGAGAA
>JAQGBT010000892.1:0-39386 GCA_034698585.1 Disparrhopalites patrizii | reverse complement strand
ATGTTGCAATACCATGATTTTGCAACAAAAAAAAACTTGCCCGAAGGCGGGAATTAGTAACATAATAGAAGAATTTTCGAATACAAATAAAGTATCGGAGTTCAAATGTCAATCTTTTAATACGAGTTTGAATTTCGAATGTATTTATAATTATAAATTCCAATTAAAGTACTTTTCTGACAGAAATATGGATACTAATTCCGATTAAAATACTGACAAATATGAATATAATTCCGGTTTGAATTCGAAAACCGATTCGGATGTCATACCTTGGGATATACACAAGAAAATTATAAAGAAGAAACCATACGCAAAAGTAAAATGGTTCAGGTATGGTTGCTAAATTTTTAATACAAATATTTTAAAATATGCCTAAAACCATTTTCCACCCATTGAAAACAATCCAAAGAATTGGAAGATTGAACGTACCAGATCGCAGGACAGCGGATCGAATTTCTGCAGGTAAAAATAAACAAATGAATTTCCAGTTTCATGAAATAATAAACGCAAAATAGGACAATCAATTAATCGAATATTAATGAAAAAATTGAGACAGCTTACGCAGCAATAAGCTCGTTTGTCCGGCACCGAAATCAGCTCACTGGGTGAAAACTTCCGCTTTCTTCCATTCACAATCACACTCTTCCGTCGACCATTTTCTTGTTGGATTTGAGCTATGTCGGCTGAACTCATATTAAACTCGGGGAATACCTGGAGCAGTGTTGTCCACCTGGAGGTAAAACCACCGAAAATGTTTTACGAACTTTTGCACTAATTAAATACACTTTTATTTTTTATTCTTACAGTTTTTAAAAAAAAACTAGTATGTATTTCTGTAAGGTTTGCATATTACACACAATTACGGTTTTTTTTCTTACCTATTTTACACCCGTTGACAGTCACACCTGGATAATACATGTGCAAAAGAGCACGTCAGGTACACCTGTGTGCAAAGGGGTGAAGGGTGCTGTAAGAATAAAGGACTTTTCAGTTTTATCAGTTGCTAACTTCAGATTGTAAAGCGCCAGTCATAAATGTGTAGCTACATTTACAGAGAAGTTAATTGAACCAGTATATTATTTCTGTGGACCTGAATATTCAAGTTAATACTTGACATTCAAAGTTAGCAAATAATGATGACATGAAGCATTATTATTACGAGTTTCTATTATACCTACATAATAGTCTATACTGGGGATCTTTTCATTGTTTGTATTTTATTTATATGTTCTCTGAACCATACATGCTGTGCATGGGTTTTTTTGTGGGAGAGACGAGAGAGCAGCAAATGATATAGCTACTAACGATAAACAAGTGCTAGCTAGCAAGATATTCACACATTTGAAAGACAGGAATATAATTAGAATTATTATCAGTATTAATTTTTATTATTACATAATAATAATTGCAGTGTAAGAAAGAATACTAAATCTTCCAGTATTACAGAAACGTACAATCAACGTTGTCATGTTGAAGAAAAACCAAATTTTTAACACAATTATAGTATCTTTCCCCTCAAATTCCTCAAAAGCCTCGTTTATTCCATTCCACATTTGTTTGAAGAAGGAAAAAAACAGTTTCATTTCAAGGTCAAAACTAAAGCGTGGATATATTATTAGTAGTATTACTTCTGTCCTGTCATTCATACTTGGAATTGCTCAATCCACTTGTAATACATTATATGCACATTTGTGCTAAATGGAGCACGAAGCAGTTTTCAGCTGCACAGACAGAATGCTAGTATAACAATAAATGGGAGACGAATTTTAACAGTTACAAATACATAGATCCATGCATCTATATACGTATGTCTGTGCATGTACAAGAACGAGTACAGGCTGGGGTAATTGAAATCAAAAATACAAACTCTGCATTAGACAACACGTCGCTGCTCGACCCTGACAGTTGTGAAAATTGACATCGATAAATTATACTGCAATTTATCTTGAGACTCAACATGCGATAGTACACATGACCAGCTAAACAGCATGCACTTTCCGTACCCTATTAATAATAAGTCATGAACGTTAATTAACATTTAGTACAATCTACAATCCTCACACCGATTCGTTACCACATCACATTGTACCAAATAGGGATATACCAACATAGTGGTTTCGGTGGGACACATAGGTATAGATATATCTTTGATGGGAAACTTGACACCACTAAATGCAAAAGTAAAGTAAAACTCCATTGAAAAAAAAACAGGAAAAATAGTTCAGGGATGAATTTTGACCTTGTGTCCAATATTAGTGAATACACAACTCGTTAACGGGTTTTCTCCTCAAGGTTACTGGGTCTGGATGTCTAGAACCGAAAAGTAAATCATTAATAATTAAATATTCTAATTTTATAATCATCGGCTTGGACAGAGTCCATTGACCTTGACGCTAAAGGACATTAACCAATAACTGTAGACTGTATAATAATAAATAATAACTATGGTAGTAACTACTAATCAGCTGATTCATTTGGATTCCAGTAATTGTTCCGTCATTTGAAGTTGGAAAATGAAGATCAAGTACGTCAACGTGAAAGATGCTACCTGTAAAATCAAAAATTGTATCAATAATGAATACAAAATAAATTAGAAATTGCCATCGTCAGCAGTATACAGTATACATATATGTACACACGTAATAATACGTGCATTCATTCGCCCAGTAAGTGCGTCAATGAACGCTATTATAGGGAAAGAATTATTTACCCTATTATGTGGTGTTTTATACTTGATACTCAATTAATCTGCTTTTATAATACAACTATGTGCTTCAATAAGTCCTTTAAGCGCTTACATTTGTCAACAGGGAGAATTCAATATTTAAGAAATTGGAGCTTGTCAATTTCCAGTTCCAGTCGAATATGAGCTCATTGCATTTTTCCACCTGCAAATGAAATACAGACTTGTTAAAATTGTGATAAACAAAACTAAAATTCTAAAATGCATTAATCATTTTAACCTGGTAGAATAAAATAGATGATTCCCTCGTTTCACACTTGTACTTGTACTTCAATTTAACCATTGTGGTGTTCAGGTGGCGTCTGATGCCGGCAAGCTAGATACAAATACAAAATGAGAAATTAGTTAATCATTGAACTAACGCTAAAATAAACAATTATTTACCAACATGAGATCCAAATAAGAATGTCTTGATATAAAATTCCAAACAGGTATTACAGACGTCATATGTACACTACCGTAGTGATCAGCTCTTGTCCGACAAAAGCAAAGAGAAACAAACTGAAGCCATAAAAGCCGCAATTTCCAACGTGAATGACCACACTCAAAATCCCGTCGTACCAACTGGCACCGGAACCAAGATGAAGAAGCAAATAAAGTTCGTTCACAAACTGGATGGTTGCCGCTCCAATCACAACAGTCCAAATCAGGCCAAAGGTATCCGCATGACATTCAAAGCATTTCCGAACACAATCTCCGATTTTGCACGCGTCTCTCAACTTCCTCCTGGCGTGAGAGTAATTATAAGCTGCTTCAGCTTGCCTCACACCCCTCAAAATTGAGATTATCCTTTCCTCGTAACGTCTGGATTCGTTCTCCAAAATACTTATCAGATTTACGACGGCTATAACGGGGAGGAAAAAGCTGTGTAGTAACGCCATTGTAGGGAAATATTCCATGAAGATACTTACGAGGTACAACCAGATAACGGGGACACTTGGAAGATACAATCCCCCAGCGGAAAAACTTTGTACACTCATGTAAACTTTCCATAAGCGGCTCAATGACATAATAACAAAAAGTACTGCGTTACACACCACCAAATTCCTCATTCTTTTCATCTTTTGGTAGAAACGTGGACTTTCGTAGGAATGGAATCTTGAAATGCTCAACTGCAACGCGATCCCTCGTAACATTTGACGACCCTGTGCAATTGATATACCCCGTACGAAAATATCTATACAAGAACCGACCAATACCATGGTGTAGACAAATATTTTTAGCGATAATCGCTGATGGACAAAGGCACGTGCGCTATCATTTGAGATGAAGGCCAACGAGAGGCCACCAACTGCCAGGGATAGAGCTAACGAAACACATTTGATGGGGCCACAAAGTCTGACCCGCAACTGGTCTGACCCATCTGCGAAGATAGTTGCAACGGGGAAGTTCCCAGTGCACCACGACAAACGGCACATCCTGATAAGTAAGTTGCTCGTATTAACCATGATAACAACGTTAGCTACTTTTTTAGTTATTACGTTCGTAAATTTAGTTCGTATTAGTAAATTTCGTTCCTTCCGGCGCCAATAGTACGCGAAAGTACGGACTACTGACGGTCTTATATCATCTTCGACCAATCATTGAACTAATGCATTATTCAGAGTACTTTCCAAGCTACTGCTTTAGCATGCTTACATTTCCAGTCTTCCGTGACATCATTTTGAATTTATATGAAGGACACGTACGAACATTTAGTTGCACTATCGCGCATATGACGAGCGAATATCTTCATAAAAACATGTGTTTACTTAAGGGTTACCGAATACAAGTCACAAAAGAACCGAAACTAGCATAATTACGAATACATACGTTATGTACTCCGTACTTAGAAAATTCGTTTTGCTGAAAATTACTGATTCATACTAGTTAGTATCGTACATACGTTCTTTACGTACTTATTGTACATACATATTTAAATATTTATATGTACGTTACTATGATTACTCCTCACGCCAAAAATCGAAACGGGGTATCGCTGCGCTAGTCTTCTAACAGAAAACCAAATTAATTGAAGATAGCCAATTGTACGTAATGTAATACGTAAAAAAAGCCATGTTGTTGAGAGGTGATAACACAATTACAACTATGTAGTCATGATGATGAGATGGTCACCAAACGCTTTGGAAATTTTCCGACAATTTCACTTGGAAAATGAAAATGACGTAGGTCATTAGGGCACCCAAAACCTATATGTAAAATAGAGAACAATGCATTTTTCATGTTTAACGTACATTATCATATTGTTTATCACGTCGTAATTGCGAAGTACCGTACAAATTACAGTGGAACTTACCGTGAAAATGAGCGAATTATCAATTGACCAAAAATTTTGACTACGTAAACGCCAATTCCAGTCAAAGATTAAGTCATGAGCTGTTTTCATCTGTGTAAAGCAAGAACATATGGCTGCTATTTTATAGCAGCCTTTTCCAAAAAGAGCCAAATAATACAAATATATATGCTCTTTTACGTTTTTCAAAGAGGCAATCATCAGTTTATTGGTTTCGTCTAACTTCCGTCGGCGAAGAGCTTCGTATTGCAAGAATGGTCCGTTTACTTTAGTAAGCTGCCAAAACGAATTCACATGGGATTACCTTCACATGATTATAATTTTAGTACCTATCAACAGCACGTCGACCTATGTAACTTGTCTTGATGTATTTGTACATAAAAATTTACCAGTTGCTTAGTGCCTATAGTGCCTACATACCTTCAAATGAATTTTTTGGCCAACCCAGGTCAAGAAAAACAGTCCTGTGATGTACATGAAGTCCATGGTAACCAGCAACGCCATGGAGAAGAAGTTGACACCGTACAACGTTTTCCAAGTCCCAAATATACTGCTGTAGAATGCAACGGAGATCATGGTACTTACCCCAATCAGCGTGAAGCTGAGGGCCATTCCGAAAGCCTTATCGTACAGCTCCACAGAATACCTTAAATACAAGCAGATGTTCACCAACTCCTGGAATTGCTTTTTATAAAGTCGCCGCTTCTCCAGGTGGTCAGACGATTTGTCGTTGGAGCTTAGTTCTTGATACAAAATCAAATCCATGCATACGCCACTAATATTGTAAGTATTTTCAATCACTTCCAGCAAACAGTAAGCTGCCACCGTGGGGAAACAAATGCAATACAAATCCGTCATGAAATTTTGTATGCCGGCTAACCCAAACAGTATCCATTTATACAGTGGTAGTTTGTGCCTCGTCATTTCATTTGCATTGTCACGCTGAGATTCCCTGAAATAATCTGTCAGTAGTCCATAAGTATTGCCAAAAGCATTAAGAATTACAAGAAGGTAAATTAATAGCACGACCTTCACAAGGACTTTGTTTGAACGTATCAATGTCGGGGCATGTCTGTATTTATTTCTAGTTCTTTTATGAAATTGCTCCAATTTTTGAGAAGCCACATTGATACATTTAATGAATCTGACTTGATGTCTGCAGCTTATTATGACCACAACCCGTACTATGGCATTTACATAGTAATTGAACACTGTGAGTACGAAGAAGAAAATACGTTCGGAAAAGAATGTCTTACTGTAAAGTAACTTGTTACTCAAATGATGAAGGTAAGGCAAAGCGACCAATGTCAGTGAAATTGATACAAGCGATGATACACTAGTCCATCTGAATCGAAAAAGTGCTCTCGACACATGGGCGAAAGGATTTTCTACAGGAAAAGTTCCGGATACCCAGCAGGTACAATAAATAAATTTAAAAACCTTTCGTGGATCCATGAATTAATAAAACGGGATTCCGGGCTCAACATATGTGCTACTTGCAAAATTCTGACGATGATTCCCACGCCGAGAAAAATGTCAGTTTCGGGTGAATCATATTATGCAGAAATTACGGTAAATTTAGGAAGAGTTAAAATTCATAGAAATTGCAGTTACTTGTTCTGATCCATCCGAGCAGCATATTTGTGCAAATATTTGCTTGGTAATACTACAAATTGCGCATTTTATTGTGTTACGAATGTAATGGAACATGAATTATTTCTACCTTTATGAAAGTAAAAATTTAATCTACATAAACGCGTTTTTGGACTAGGTACGTCAATTTATCTACATAAATGCCCTAACAATGCGTAAATAGAACTTGTTATCTACAGCAGTCACCTTGAAGTGAACTTACAAGAAGTAATTGACTGATCTTGAAAGACTTTCAAGTGTTTCAAGATTAGCCAACTACTCCCTACTAGGTCCGGCAAGAAAGCTACGACATACTAATATAGGGTGAATTAACATGAAGAATGAAATAGAGTGTACATGTGTTCTGTAAAATAACTGACGCAACCACATAACCTGAAGTCAATTTAAACCGCACATTTTCCAGAAATCCTCAGACGTATTTGAAAACTCAAACAGCGCATCTGCAACAATTTGCTGTGGATGGTTGAGTTCAGCGTGTTGTTCCTGCTTCAGATTCGATGTAACCTGTGAAGTCCATCCCGGACTATGTTGCGAACCCATATTAATGCTTGCGTTATTGCTGGGCATATTTTGTTTACTCACTCGTTCAGGATTAGCTTTTTTGTTCGTTTGCTCCACGGGATCCCCTCGAAATTTCCCGACATCCACTGTAGTTTGCAACTTTTGACGCATTTTCTCAGTTGACGAAGATCGTTTGCCCGTCCTGTCGAAGGGATTGTGTTCAAACTTCTTCGAATTCTTAGCTGAAGCGCTTGTCGTGTTGCTCGACCTTCCATGAAGCTCCTTCTGGTTTGCATTTTTTGATGTCTGCGATGTTACTTCGTCTGTTTCTCCAATACGATGAACGGATTTCTTGTGTTTACAATTACTTACACTATCCAATGATTTTTGCTGGGTTCCTTCCTCTGTTTCTGGTTGGCTGACAATTTTCGCTGCATTTGTTAATGCCTGGTTTTTGCTAGTGGCAATACATACGCCGCTGATAGTTGCATTCTCTCTTGTCTTCACCTCATCGGGTTTATCGTTATTCTGAATAATTCCGGAGGAATAATCGGTTTGCTTTTGAGCCTTTGTTGTCTCGAGTGAACGGCCATGATGCCATGAACGCTCTTCTTGTTGTTTACGCAGATCAGCAAGAAGTTCCATAGCTTTCTTTTTAGTACGGCTCTCTTTGTTTACTCGTATCAGTCCTGACACATTGTTTGAACAATCGTTTCGCTTAGAATCCTGGCTTGACGCACTTATTTTTGTCGTATGGACTTCATCCTTTCGTTGCCCATGCTTCTGTATACTCGGTGCACTCGGTACCTGGGTAATTTCAAAAAATCCAAAATTAACCACATTTACGATACACATATGTTAAGCTGCTTCAGTTAGAGGTTCCGGCTACTTTATTTTCTTTCGAACTTCAAATCGGACTTGAACTGGAATTTGCACGTTAGTATTCGGACAAAATTTGAACTCGACTTATAGTAAACCAAGTTGAAATAATTTCAATTTCAAGTTCCAAATTACCAACCACACTTTTAATTGAACAATTATTGCAGAAATGAATACGAAATTGAATTCACTATTGAAACTTCGGAATATAATTGCGATTTCAACTCTGATGAGTTAATTAACAATCTTTTTTCTAGATAAAATGACGAAGGACGCTGGGCCAAGTAAAACCAGTACATTCATAGTTTAGAGCATCATGGGAATTGGAAGCAAGAAAATGGGTTCATTGGGCATTCATTAGTTTTAGTTTCAGTTAACGGCATTACATACCCCGTTATTAGTTACACCTTTCTCATCTGGTTTCACGTTTTTCTGGGGACTTCCGGAAGAATCACAGGTTTGCTCTTGAACCTTTTGCGTCTGCAGCTGACCTGAACGCTCTTCTTGCTGTTTACGAAGGTCAGCAAGGCGTTCCATAGCTTCCTTTTTAGCAGGACTTTCTTCGTTCACCTTTTTACGTCCTGATTGAATGTTTGAACAATCATTTATCTTAACCGCTTGATTTGACGCACTTGTTTCTGTCCTACGGAGAACATCCCGGCATTGGTTATGTTGTTGTTTACGCGGAGCACTATGCTGTGTAGATATTTCCCGTTGCACATTAACCGTAGACTTACAGGTCTTAGATACGCATGCGCCACTGCTTTTATTATCCCTGAATGGCTGGGGTTTTACTTTTCCGGTACCTTCACAATTCTTGGATTCCTCAGGTTCTGGTTTATTCATGTATTGTATTGAAATCTTCTCAGGTTCTGCAGTGATAGTTGCGAGTTCCCAGGTTTTCAAAGCCACATTGGGGGTCAACTTCTGATTTGGCTGATCATGTCTATTAAGTTTTTTTTGTACTTGTTGTTGTAGCTGCACTACTTTCGGTCCAGTTGCGTTAGGTAAAACTTTCGTCGAAAGTTCCGCCAACTGGTTAGGAATTTGGTTAGTCGACCTTTGTTTTGAACTAACTACGCCAGACTTCTTACAATTGTTGGTTACAAAGTGAGATTTATTATCGTTTGCATTTACTACTACCGGAGACATGGTTTTGTGGTTGTCATTGTCATAGAAATGATCCTGTTGGGATCTACCCCCGTAGGCTCCAAACTCGACTTCAGGCTGTGACGAAAATGTTTTATTGTTAGTTGCCCCAGAAGATAAAGAATTATAGATGATCGAGAATTTCCGACATGGCCTTCGCTTTGGAAGATATCCTGCTCTTTTGGCAAAATCCTCCACTTGTGGATCTTTTTCGAAATTAACGAGGTCACAAGCGTTTTCTAACCAGTAATATACCAGCGTAAAAGATCTTCGAATTGTATCTACGAAGTAAAACAAATACAGTTGAAGTGCAATACATTACATGGGTAAAATTTCATTTTAATGGCTTCATGGCTACGGCTACGCTATTTCAACTCAACATCCAAAGCAACATTATCTAGAGCAGACCAAGCCTAATAACAATTAGTAATACAACTTAACAAACTCCGATTCCTGAGCATGCATTCTACATTTCACAATTACCAAGTGTTCAAGTAGTCCCAGTATTCAAGTTAAACATTTCAGCCTCTTAAATCAATGCATTCACAATATCTAACTTATCTCTGACGGGGAACCTTCACGTTAATCAGGTTAACTGATATTAGAAAAAATATGGGCCCCAATGGATCAGGTGATTTAATTGTCTTCGAAGCAGTCTATAACTATTAAAATAATAAAACAGATTGATCACTCATACCTTTATCCATTTCCTCAGTCACAACATCCGACGAATCCTCATCTTCACTCGGAATCAATTCAAAGTTATTGAAAAAAGACGTCCAAACCCGGTACATCTCTGACCTGGTTTGATCCATTGGCCCAACGCACTTTCTGCTTTATTCGCAGTCACAGATCACAAAATGGACAAAAACAATTCAGGATGACCACCACAACATTTACAGTTTTCTCGGGTATTATGGGTGTAATTTCGGGGGAAAAAACTCTCAAGAAAACGTCTGAGAAAATCTAATTTCAGAATAAATGAGACCGCCGTGACACGCATTTAACAAACAAAAGCACGTACCGCAACGTTAGTCGACAATTGCTCTATATTGCGTAGTTAGAAATTATAAATACTTTAAATAAAATTCGAATTTTTTAGAAAAAACGACAAGGCAGGAAGGCAGAGACGCGGAGAAGCACAGGTGGGCCATCAGTTTAAATTACGAGCTTCAATTTTTTGAAAGACATCAAGTGATTCGCAAATTTAATGTAAAATCCACATTTTTCTGCAATATCCCCATGAAATTTAAAAAAAAAAAAAAAACAGATTCGATCAGTCTGCAAAGTTCAAAGTGACAGGGAAGCAGTCCTTAGCGTCATCTTTAGTTAATTTATGGCAATTAAGTAGTAATGAATAATTAAAACAGTTTCCAAAATCGACTTTCGACGTGGTAGATGACTTTATTTTATAAACGAATCGTTTTTTATCTGATTATTTATTATTTAGTACATACTTTCATCCCGGTACATTTAAATTTTTACTATAATATAACGTAAATTATACCAATACACCTGAATCAATATGCGGGTGACTGAAGAAAATAATAATGGGAATGGTGAGAAGCTTAAAATATTTAGCTTTCAAGTTAGAACTTATTTTAAAAAGTGTTCGACAGATTTCCCGTTGCTGCTGTGATTCTGGAGAGGTTTGTTCAGAAACAACAAATTATGAGTAACCTCGAGATCTTATGACATTATCTTCAACGTGAGCTTTAGAGGTCATATTCTCTTTGTACTCGAAGTCATCCGTGAGGATCTTGTTCTTCTCCAGTGGGCAAACCGGGGCATGGTCGTCGGGAAAGGTGAAGAATGCTAAGGAATATCGGTCTTTCCGAATTCGCTGCTCCTCCTCGCTCAAAAGGACCCGATGTTCCTAGAAGAAACAATTATTCAGGTAATCATATAGATACACTCTATCATCGATCTTTTTTTTGAATAATAACAATTTTTAAATATTATCCGATCATTTTTATGATTTACCACAGCGGGGAAGTAGCCGCGAGTCCAAACTTCTAAGATTTCTCCCACATTCAGAACGATGGATCCTGGCACGGGCGTTACATGCACCCAATCACCCTCCCGGGTTTTCATCTGAAATTATTACCCATTTTGTGTTCAAGAAGTTTTCCGGAAGCAAAATGCAGAGATGGGGATAATCCCGGATTAAACATCCAATCTTTTAATCTGGATTAGGGATTAATAATTCCAATCCACTAGTCCAGCTATTACGACAGATTTAATCCAATCCGAACAATCAATCCAGGTTACAAACCTGGCATTTGAATCCGGCGACTATTCAATCCATCATGCAGACTAATACAGTCTGATTAAATTCGGGATTGGTTAATTTATTTCTCAAAATTCACATGATTAACGGCTGTTTTCGTTCAATTTTTTCTACATTTGGACCGGTTAACAACATGGGCGATCAGCTACCAACTTTTTCTACAGCGTGAAAGTAAGACTTAGCGGTAATCAAATTTGGCTATATTATTATTTATATTATTATTATTTAGCTATGTGTACTGGTAATTAGTAAATGTAAATTACTTACCTCTAACCCGCCCACAGAGTCCTGGAACAAGAAGGTGATGACGTCCCAATCCGTGTGCGCCGCGCACCTCGCAGTTCCTTTGGTAATGACCGTTCCTTCGGGAACACTCGGATACTTTTGCACCCGGAACACTGTCCAGCTCCTAAGGTCCTTGTTGTTGCGATAGTGTGAAGAGTCAAGGAAAAATTGGACATCAATATCCAGGGCCAGAGCCATGAGTTTGAACATCTTCGTCTCCAGATTCGTCAGTACATCAATGGTTGTCTGAATGGTTTCATCAAATCCAGGAATCTCCTTGGGGTATTTGGGATCCGTGATCATGACGTCGTAACTCTCGCGCATTTCGAACTTGGAGTCGTCATTCAATCTTTTGCAAACAAAGTGGAATTTGAAAATGAATTCATTCATTGCTGGAATGTTGAGTGCTGAGCATAACAAATTTTTTCGGATATAATCAAGAAGGAGTTTTTTTTGATTATTGATTATTTGAGTGATATTATTAACGATTTGTTTCTGTACGATTATTACAATTCAGTTCCAGCTTCGGTGAACCCGCTGAAATCACCCACGGCATTCTTTTTCAAGTATGAACGCTTTGTTTCCATTGGTAGCTCAAAGAGTGCTTTGGTTTTTGCAAAAACCTTTTCAACCTGAAGAATATCATTTGAAGGATTAATAAATGCGTCGTAATAACAGAATCAGGGGTAAAACGCTGCTTAGCTAAAAAGTATTTTTTTAAAATAATTTTTGATTTGGTAGGTATTTCGTGCAGATGGGTTGTTAAAATTTTAACGTAATTACCAAATCAAGATCAATTCCATGGTTCACGAGATAAACGGCTCCGATGTCATGAAAACCTTTGCCCAATTCCTGAGCCACGGACTTCCACACTTCCTCGTCATCCTCATTGGCCGTCAAAATCGGACTTAGATCCACAGATAGAATCGGAGTATCCTCTGGCATGTTGTTGTAAGATTTTATCGAAAGCTGGAGGCTTAAGATCCCAGGTGTAAAATTTAAATTTTGAATTTCTCAAATATTGACTCAGAAATTCACTCACCACAAAGCGATTTGTAGTTTTTGTGCTTGCAGGAGCTAGCTAAATCTTCAACTGAGATAAAAACGAAAGGGTTACTCTGTCTTAGGACAAATTTCTACTATTTGCATATCAAAAGTGGTTTTGAAACGAGTCAACTTGCTTATCTTTGAACCAGTCATACTTTTCCTCCTGCAAATGACAACCTACTATCCTTGACCTTCAACCTAGCTTTTGAATCATTTCTTTACTTAACTTGCACGCATCCAAAGTTGCACCAAAGTTGCAGATATAGAAGTCCTTGTAGGAAAAGTAATAAGTATATAGGTACGTAAATATGCAAGAATGGTGTAGAGGCATAAAGGATTAAGTTCAAAAACTGAATTTTACAAGGGACAGAAAAACATTGTTGCGCACGAGCTAATGTGTTACGGGTAACTTTAATTTTCGAATTAAAAAAATACTTCCGACAACATTTGACCGAAATAAGTGACAAAGGTCTCAGATCAAAGCCCAGGTGTTATGAGAGGATCTCAATTTGACAAAACCGTGGACTTATTCCATTTTACTGCTGGACCTTTCATATATCGTCGGTGTCGGCAGTGAAAGTGAAACTCGGTCAATTCGTACATGTCCATTCACAGAACAAAGTGGTTTTGGTGTGGATTTATTTAATATTCAAACGAGGTTACTGCAGTGCCAACATGTTTTCTACTATTATATAAATCGCATAATAGCAGAACATGGAATTCAATTTAATGAGGGCAGAAGTGACAAAACATTATGTTGCAGCAACTTTTGTAACAGCCCCGATCTTACATGGGACACATGTAGAAAAAACGTAGTGCATAAAATATCGACGTGTCGGTGTGTTTCGCCATTAACTTCATTAATGGTATAAATATCCAGGATTTATTGCGTCTCTAAAGAACACTTTTTACAACAATCACGCATTATGCACAAAGAAACTGGTTATTCCTGATGACATTTAGGCAACGTTTTTTTCTACATGATGTATAAACTTGTCCAGAACGTCAATTGTAATGTGTCAACAAACCCCAAAACATGTTATCAGCACGCAAGCAGTTGTAGGGGTACCTGCTACCTGCATTGTTTCACTTTTGCTGGAAAGCTAAAAAAAAAACAAAGGATAATAAAAAAAACAAAGTATCACTCATTTTCTAATGTGAATATCACATTGGTTGACCTTTGAAAAGTCTACGAGCTAAGAAATTTATGTTCAGTATGTATAGCACAAATGAGGGCCAGGTGTTATTGGAAAGCCTAGGCGGAGGGCTTTCAGAATTGCTACGGATCATGCAGCGCAATAAAGGTTGGGTGATAGTTTAACTTTTGATTTGACAATGTGTGGCGCGTGTGACAACACAGAAATTAAAATAATAGTGTGGAAATACGTGAACGTGAAAAGGTCAAAAGGATTTATTTAGCTTACTGCCAAATCGGAAACTTACAAATCAGTTTAAACTTTGACTCTACAATATGGTATTTTTAGTTGTAAAACTTGATGTATGTATAACTGTTGTGTATGTAAATGTATAGGTACAGGATTTGCAGGAGTGCACTGACGGTTGACGGCGGTTTTTTCTCCAAAGGATTTGTTTTAGTAGCCTCGCGACCGGGCAACATGCTCCTTCACGTGATCTGTGGCACTGACGATCTGTTTACAGATGTAGTCATTGGGGAGAATCGTACTGTTCTCCAGAGGGGACACCATGGCATCGTCATCTGGAAAGACGAAGAGTGCGAAGGAGTACCGATCCCGACGAACTCGCTGTTCCTCCTCGCTCAAAAGCACTCGATGGACCTAACAATAAAGGTCAAATTTATTCAGTACGCTCAAATAGCAAGTTGAAACGGCTGCAAATTCTCACAAATGCTTAAAATGACTTATAAGAATGAACATTTTAATCCGCTTTGTTTTGTCACTCACCACAGCGGGGAAGTAGCCTTTAGTCCACACCTCCAAAATTTCTCCTGCATTTACAACAATGGACCCTGGCACGGGCTTCGCATGGACCCATTCGCCATCCCGGGTTCTCATCTGTTAAGACACGATTCGGGTTAATTTGATGGTAATTATGTTATGAAAATGTTGCTATTATATAAGTATTAGTATTATCTTGTTTCTAATTGTAAGTAGAATATTTTGTTCACAACTTGTGGAGGTAAGTAAATTTTTAAAATTAATCATAACTAAAATTTTTATTTTTAACACCAAACGTACTTCTAATCCTCCGACAGAGTCTTGGAACAGAAATGTGATGAAGCCCCAATCAGTGTGCTCCCCACATCTCGCAGTTCCTTCGGCGATGACGGTTCCTTCAGGGACCGCTGGATACTTCTGCACCCGCATGCCAGTCCAACTTCGGATGTCTCGGTTTTTTAAATACTGACAGGAATCGATGAAAAACTGTTCATCCACATTCAGGGCCAAAGCCAAGAGTTTGAACACCTTCTTCTGGAGGTTCTCCAAGGCAGCAATTGTCTTCTTGATTGTGTCTTCGAATTCTGGAACCTCTTTGGGAAACTTGGGTTTTGTCACCATCACGTCATAGCTCTCTCGGATTTCCAGCTTTAAATCGTTGTTGAATCTGTTCAAAAACGGACATCGTGTTCATTAAATTGTAATTTTGTGTTCTTATGATTTTTTAATCAAACATCCAAAAATGAAATATCCGGTATGTGGGACACTTCCAAAGCATACAACGTTGTAATTTAAATTGTCTTGGCTAGGAGTTCATTCTATTTTAACGATGATTTACTGATTTGCATGAATAGTTAAGAGTGTATATTTACTATTTACATTTCAATTCCAGCTTCCGTGAATCCACTGAATTCACCCCCCATAGCATTCTTTTTGTCGTACGCCCGCTTGGTGTCAATGGGCAGCTGAAACAGGGTTTTGGCCCTTGCAAAAACTTCTTCAACCTAATACGAAAGATAAATTTCAGAATGTTAATCATTTGTCGTAAAAGCTTCCGTAATTTTTAAATTTCGGACTCAAATATGCTATTTTAGTTAAAGATGGATTACCAATTCTAAGTCTATTCCATGGTTCACAAGATAGGCCGCTCCGATATCACTTAAACCCTTGCCAAATTCCTGAGCCACGGAATTCCATGCCTCATCGTCGTCTCCAGTCAAAATCGGACCCAAGTCCACGGATCGAATGGGGGTGACCGCCGGCATATTGTCTTGGGTTTTAAGGATTGATCAAAATTTCTGGACTGGAGAAATTGTTTAATGGAGTCAACGGACCACTTGTTTCGACACTTCACAGACGCTTAACGGGCGAACGGTAAATGAGTCGCTGGTATGAAGGGTCTTCGTATTTATGGGAGCTATACATATTACTCATCCATTTGGAGGTAATTGATAAACATCTGCAATTTTTGATTCGCTATATAATTTGTAAACAAAGCAGTTGTTCATTTTTTGTGCTGTGTTTTGGAACCTGCTAATGGCACACCTTGAGGTCCTATTCAGAATTCCATTTTTTTATTGACTAAATTGTAATTTCTTGCGTAACCTTGTATTGTTTTACAATGTATGTAGTTTTTTCCATCACTGCTCAGAGTTTTTCATCATGCGTAGACCATGCAAGTATGCCACTGGTATGACAATCTCTTGGTATTGTTTATTGTAAGCCAAACCTGTTTTTTTATTCCGTGAAAAGTTAAACAATGTGAAGTTGCAAAAAGATGTTCTCCGAAATAAAGGAACGTTTCCTGGTCCTGGGTTAACCTCTACATATTATACCGTATATGATATGTAGAGGATTGATATAGCGGATTCTGCCTCCTGTCATTCCACGTCCTTGATTTATTTTTATTTGCTATTGTTGACTTGTTATCCACACTTCCATGTGTATTATTTATAAGTATGTAATATCTGTACAGTCACCATTGAGAAGGTACAGAACAGCATGTATACATATAGATTTATGCATTTCTACAAATGAAATGCAGTTTGCTTAAATGAAGTGGTAGAGCAAGATTCCAGTTCCACCCGAAAAAAAACATTATTATGTACTGCCTAAAATTGTGGTCGTGCCTGCTCTGCCACAAACAATAATGAAGATGCAAAAAATAGGGCAACTCTTGTGTTAATTCATTTCATTAAACGTAATTTTGGGTATTACCAATTACGCCTATGAATTTTTATTAATCCCGTCTTATATAATATACCCGTAATGCAACTTCCACTGTGATTACAGGGTAACTTTTTTCCCACATTTTTTATCGATGTCTTAAAACTTATTGAAATCAAAGATGTTTTTAATGGGAAACATTTCCCGACTTTCACTCTGAAATATTGGTTAGTCGTGGCAAGATTTTGTGGCTTTTTATTGCAAATAATTTTATGCATATGTATATACCAGCAGGAATTTACGAGCCACGGGCTTTTGCAATATGCTCTTCAATGTGACCTCTAACCGTGATGTCCTTTGGATACTCGTAGTCATTATCCAGAATGTTGTTTCTCCCCAGGGGGCAAACAAGGGCGTTGTCATCTGGAAAGACGAAGAAGCCCACTGAATACCTGTCTTTACGATGACGTTGCTCCTCCTTGCTTAAAAGAACTCGGTGTACCTGCAGACAAAACAAAATTGAAGGTGTGTTGATTGTCTTATTTTCAGCCTTCTCAAATAAAGTAATATGTAAATAGCTTAAAAAAGGCATTTCATAACAAGAATCTTAAATATGTATCAGCAGGGTGTATTTTTGTTTTATTCCCAAGAAATATTTTGAGAAGAAATTACCACAGCTGGAAAGTACCCCCGAGTCCAAATCTCCAAGATTTCTCCCGCATTTAGTACAATTGACCCAGGCACAGGGGTCACATGCACCCAGATCCTCTCCCGTGTTTCCATCTGGGGTATATTGAGGAACAAATGGACTTGTATAAAATTTATATGAGAATTTATATAAAAATGTGGTTAATTATGGGTTAAATATTAGTCTTTTTAAAGCCCTCTTTCGTACCTCCAACCCTCCGACAGAGTCCTGGAACAAAAATGTAAGGACGTCCCAATCCGTGTGTGATGCACACCTTATAACCCCTTCCATGATGGGGGTACCTTCGGGGATCTGGGGGTACTTTTGCACCCTCATTATGGTCCAGTTGGACAGTTTTTTATTGGTGGGGTATTGACAGGTATTGAGGAAAAATTCCACATCAATGTCTAGAGCCAAAGCCATGAGGGTGAACAGCTGGGATTTAAGCTTTTCCATACTACCGATGGTCGTACTAAGGATCTCCTGGAATTCCGGGACTTCCGTCGGGAATTTTGGATTTGTCACCTGGATGTCATAGCTTTCCCGTACCTCCAGTTTGGAAGCTTCATCGAGTCTAAATTGGGAAAAAAATATATTGGACATACATACATATGTAGAATGTAACGTGCGATCAACATGTAACGACTCACCACACTTAAAATGGGGCAAAACGATTCGTGTAAATATTTACTGTTTATATCTTATACGTATATAATTAACAAATTAAATAATTCCCTACTTTTCCTTTCCAATTTCAGTGTATCCGCTGGAGTCCTCCAGAGAAGTGCTTTTCAAGTACGACCTTTTGGTTTCCAGGGGAAGGTCAAACAATTCCTTGGATTTAGAGTATACTCGGTCTATCTAGTAATAGGGAATTCAGAACTTGTACTGCAGGATTTAGCTACTCGGGTAATCAATTTAATTTAATTTTTTTTTAAATTTTATGTACTACAATAGGTATGACAAATAATATCGATGTACTTCCATGTGTTTTACGGGTAAATTGTGCATGTATTATAAATGTATGTTTACCAGATTCAGATCCACTCCATGATTGACGAGATAAACAGCCCCAATCTCATGCAAACCCTTGCCCAGTTCTCGGGCTACCGACTTCCAGTTGTTCTGGTCAGGGTCGGTCAAAATTGGTTCTAGATCTATAATGACAATCCTTTCGGACATTTTTCTGCCATTTCAACAGGAATTGTTGTTGCGTTGTGAAGAGTGGTTTTTTCGTTATTAAGTGTATTAATAATTATTGCGCCTAACGGTGTCTTCCAATAGGAAATCCACGGCCTGGTCAATATGAGGGTAATAACACCCTTTAGTTTTCACCACGCAATGACATGGAAATGCAAAATGTGCACGATTTGTCATGTCCCTAATGCCTATTCCTAATGACAGTTAAACAAGGAAAATACAGCTGTTTTACGAAAAAAATACCCCGTGTGTGATCGCGTATGTGTTTTAGCTAACAAATCTCCATGAGTTCACTTGTGCTTTTCATTTAGTTTTTTTTCCTGTCAAAGAATTGATGTTGACCCTGACTGATGATAAACTACAGTACTTGTACCTATACATGTTTTCAATGTCCAGATTAATGTATGTACTGATATGTAGATACACTTGTGTGGCATATGAGATACACCCGTGATACAGACAAATGTTGAATGACAGTAAATTGTCCTTCGTGCTGTGGTATTAATTTGACCTTGTCATCTTATGATGATTCTTCCGTTAATCTCGATCCATGTATAAATGCCTACTTTGTTAGTTGCTTTGGAATACACCCATGTAAAAAATGCAATGCATTGAAGATGCAATAAGCTATTAGTTGTTTCCAAACAATTACATATAATTACATATATTTTTTTGTGTCTGTATCTTCCTTATTCCGTTATTCCACATCTAACTATTTTTTATTATACACACACATGGAATTTAAACTCTCACTTGCGATCTTGGTTTTTGGTAAGCCTTCCTTCTACAGTATAAATATTAACTTTTATAGATTTAAAAGAACTGCATATGGTCAAAAAAAACAGGCAGCGTCAAGATTCGTTTCCAAAGAAATCCTTTGTTCCACAGTCATTTGTTTATTTTCAACCAGGCAGATGGTGCATCCATACCGGTTTGGATTGTACTAGCTCAAAAACTTTAAGGAGTATGAGCTTTTGGGAATCAAAATTCAATTATGAGTATCCAAAATTACCTGTAACCGATTTAATAAACACTAAATAAAAGATGTGTGTAATCCCGTTTTTGTGGTATAGATAAAAATTTGATGGAAAAGAAGTATTCTGGTGTTTACTACACGGCAAATTCCACGACATACGAGAAATTCCCTTCGTTCAGGCGTATTTGGAGCAAAAACAGCATGTACGTAATCATGCTTTCCAACATCTATAAGGTAAAGAGAGAAAGTATGCAAACATCAATAAGTTATTATCATTAATTGTCATTGCCATTTAATGTGTATATTTTTTAATCTGTAAAGCTAATAAGCAATAAGCTAATTGATTACTCAATTTTTTTAGGTGCAAAGCACGTAAAACATCTGATGGTTCACTCACCGAACAAAAAAGCTTGGAATCGATGCGGAAAAAGCCACTGGAACTCAAATACCAATTGCTGTCTGCGAGCGAGAAGCTCAAATTCTTTAGCTATATAGTAAATCCACGTCAATGTGGCATGGAAAAATAATACAACAATCATGGAAAATAATTCAATAACATGGGGAAATGTTTAAAAAAATAAACATCCTTTAAATGCGTAACCTGGAGGCCATGCAAGGTATAAAGTAAACCCTTTTGATATTTTATTTTTACAATGAATTTAGTGAAATACTGACCAATTTTAGCGTCTCCCCAGCGTCATTTTCACTACTGTCAAGGGCTTCTAATAATTCTGACTGAGCACTGACGCTCATGGCTCGAATTTCTTCAAAACGCTGATTCGTCTTCAAAAATATTAGGTAAACATGTAGCAAATACAAATGTATACCTATGTATATCGACAATTAATGATCATTTTCGACGAAGTGTGCGGACTCTTAGATGCAAAAGTAACTGTAAATGCTGAAAAGAAATTCCTATAAATTGACAAGACGTTCTTACGGCGGGTAGAACGGATATTACCAAGAATGAGATCAAACGACCATATTGTGCCGAATTTTATAGCGAATCTAGCCAAACGGAAAAGTCACTTTTGTTGCAGCAGAAAGTCCGCGCACTTGATCGAAAACAAACTGTACGTCAGTAAACATCGTTATTGGGAATTTGATACCTTAACACTTGTGATTTAGTATTAAAGCATTTGAAAAGCTTGTTCGAATTTCCGTAAAATCAGGGATTTATAGTCTGTACCTGTGCCATAGTATACCCGCCACAGGAAATCAACATCCCCACCATAAGGATCTCTGCGAGTAGATTAACAAGGACAACCACCGCAATTAGTCTGCTAGCACAGGAGCCAAATACCAACGCAAAAATCTGGTGGACCATAGTGAGTGCATGGGCAAAAATGACAGGTGTGACTAAGCCCCCAATGATTTGGTTCATCATCTCCAGGAGGAGTTTGAAACGGTTGAAATTGAGGACGATAATCCTCAATTTCTCCAGGGAATATTCCCGATCGTAGGAAATACAATCTGTCCCAAAGGTTTCCCTGTGATTATCCTCCACGTCCCCGTTTTCGTTTGGGAAAATGTCCCCCCTTTTACAGTCCTCCTCTTCCGATGTCCCTGGAGAAATTCTTTCTTCAGGAAGGGACAAATCTCTCTTGTGGCTTGTACTGGAAAGAACCAGTGATTTGATCACGACCTGGAAGCTTGCATTGAGAGATTCGTGTAGCTCCACCAAGTTCAAGCTCAAGGTCACGACGAAGGTCAGGACATAAAACAAGGATGTGTAGGCGGAAATATCATTGACAATGAGAAGGATGGCTTTGAGGAATTCCAGATTGGGTAAAATCCTATAAATCCAGTTACTGGAATGTTGAAAAAATCCCGTCATATTCACAACTAGTCGAAGGACCAATCCCGCCAGTAGCAAGACCATAGTAAGTATTAGGCCAATTTGATACTGGAGCTTTGCCTCCTTCATAAATGTGGGAGGTCTTTGATCAGGACTTTTATTTCTCCGGGCAGGTCCATCAGGTGGAGAGAGAAACTGGGAATTTGTTCCAACCAGGATTTTGTATGTCCGAATTAACCGGATCACTTTCCCCGTCCCGACAAAGCAGAAGAGCCGGATGAACAAGTCGGCAATGTACTGGACGTAAGTGGTGGCATTCTCCACTATTTTCGGGGAGAGGGACTCCTGCGACAGGGCGTAGGTCACATCATAGTTACTCACGACGTTGATGAGCCAGTACAAAATGCTTAGAATTGAAACGGGATGTGTCCAATTCGTTTTAAAATGTTTGGAGTTCACCCAAGGATTTGGCACGGGGAAGCAGCCGGAGAGCCAGCCGTAAATTAGACTCCATTGTAGAGAGGAATCCACGTGTTCCATTTTCTGTGCTTTCAATAATTCTGTTTACCTGAATTTCGAAATGTTGACCCCGCTACGAGGTCAATGTTCCGCAAAACCTAACCGAATTTCACCAAATTGGTGTCGGATAACCGGTACGATTCATACCTGGCAATATGTTTAATATCCAGCAATTTGTTTAATGTTTTTTTTTTTATTTTGTCACGTTGACCTTTGACAGGTCAAAAACCCTGATTTTGACCGTTAAATGGTCAACGGAATTTTTTTAAATAAAAATGAAACAAAGATTGCCAGACATGGTGTACCTAACGAGGATTTTGACTGTATTGTTTATATACCTTTCGGAAACCTTAAACACTGACAATTTACTAAACGACAATTGTAATTTGGAATTGAACTATCCCGTGTTGAATTTGAAAACACAAATGTCACACTTTGGGACACGGCGAAAGCTCATATTCATTTTATTAAGTGTGTACATATGTTTGTAAAATGAATGATGTGACTAATATATACATTTTTTTCTCCATTTCTAGAAAATGTCAATTCTATTATTGTAGCAATGAATGTCAATACATATATGTATGTATGTTTTTCCCAGAAGACAGTAAAGTGTACAATTACCTAATGCTTTGTCACCTCAAAAAAAATACCAAAACGTTGGTAGACTTGTTCGACAAGACATGTAAATACGTAATTGCCCCCAAAGAATCGATACAAAACGTACGCATCAATACTGACATGTACTAAATCCCGAGTGTAACGACCTGGAGGACATTTCTGAGAATGATAAGAGAAATAATTTGCTTGGGCAGGCTGATAAAAGTCTCGTCCATGTCTCATAGAATAATAATTTTTTGTAAATATTGGGCTGTTTTTCCATGAAAGGGTTTATTATTTATTTATGTAATCAATTAGTGTTTCATGGCTTTTCACAGCCTTTCCATCCAAGCCCACAAGAGGGAGTCCCCGGATTTGGGTTGAGCGCTTTCTTGACGGACATTTGCGATGTAACCCACAGTTTTTCATCCGGATAAAAATTACGGGCATCGTCATTGCTCCAACAAAGCCAAACAGGATTTTTATTCCATTCTTTTCACAACAGCTGATCCTCTGGATTACATCAAATTGCTACACGGCAAAGGCCACGACGTGCGAGATATTTCGTTCGTTCAAGCGCATTTGGAGCAAAAATAACATGTATACCATCATGCTTTCAACCACCTATGGTACAGAAGCAAATAAAATATCAATTGTTAACTTTTCCAGTCTAAATGCCAATTATAATTTTTTTTTCAATTTAATCCATACCCAATATACAGCTTGATAACGCAATATGTTTTTGGTTTAAAAAAAGGCTCATAAAACATCCGGCGGTTCACTCACCGAACAAAAGAGCTTGGAATCAATGCGGAAAAAGCCACTGGAGCTCAAGTACCAATTGCTTGCTGTGAGGGAGAAGCCCAAATTCTTGATCTAAAAAAATCGATGACAATATGGGAACGTATTGCAAGGAGGAAAGTATTTTTATTAAATTAATTGATGAAGTAGTACCATAATTGCAATGGCATCGAGTTGAGTAAAGCCTTTTAATATCAATGTAGCGAATCGATTGAATTACTGACCAATCTTAGCGTCTCCCCAGCATCACATTCGCTTCCTTCAAGGGCTTCCAATAATTCTGATTGAGTACTGACGCACGTGGCTCGAAGTTCTTCATAGCGCTGCTTTGCCTTGGAAATAATAAATATTGCAACAATTATACGAACAACGGATACAGATTTTTAGTAGATGCAAAATGTAATGCCTTTATAATTTATAAACTCATTTCAGTATTAACTTGTTGTGATTTCCATAAAATGAGTTGTCTAAAACTACCTGTGCCATCATAAATCCACCAGAACTGATCAGAATGACCACCGTCAGGAGTTCTGCGAGGAGATTAACGAGCACACAAATCCCGATCAGTCTGCTGGCAAAGGAGTCAAATACCAAGGAAAAAATCTGGTGGACCATGGTGAGTGCCTGGGCCAAAATGAGAGGTGTGGCTAAGCCCCCAATGATTTGGTTCATCATCTCCAAGAGGACCTTGTAGCGGTTGAAATTGATAACAAAAATCCTCAATTTCTCCAGGGAATATTCCCGGTCGTAGGAAATGCAATCGGTTACAAAAGATTCCGTTTTATTTCCCTTATCTCGATTTTCATTTGGGGAATTGTCCCTCCGATTTTTATGGTCGTCCATTTCAGATGCTTCTTGGGAATTTCTGTCTTGGGGAAGGGACAAATCCTTCTTACGACTTGCACTGGAAAGCAGCAAGGACTTGATGACGACCTTGAAGCTGGCGTTGAGAGATTCCTGTAACTCCACCAAGTTGAAGCCCAAGGTCACGATGAAGGTCAGGGCGTAAAAGGTGGATGTGTAAGCAAAAATGTCATTGCAAATGACCAGGATCATTTTGAGGAGATCCAGATTGGGTAAAATCCTATAAACCAAAATGCTGGCGTCTTGAAAAACTCCATTCATATTCACGAAGACTCGAAAGACCAATCCAGACTTTAGCAAGACCAAAGTTAATATTAAACCAATCTGATACTGGAGTTTTGTCTTCCTCACAAATTTTGCGGCAGGACTTTCATCCGAGTTTTTATATCTCCGGGGAAATGTCTCAGGCGTTGGAGAAAGAAACTGGGAATTTGTAGCAACAACGATTTTGTACAGCCAAATTATCCGGATAACTTTCCCCGTTCCAAAAAAGGAGAAAAGCCGTATGAAAAAATCCGCACCGTACAACACGTAGGCGGTGGCATTCCCCACGATTTTGGTGGAGAGGGACATCTGGGACTTGACAAAGTCATTGTGAAAAGCCATGTCATAGTTACTCACTGTGTTGAATAGCCAGCAAAAAATGGTGAGGATGGAAACGGGATGCGTCCAATTGGATTTAAAATTTTTGGAGCTCATCCAAGGATTTGGCACGGGGAAGCAGCCGGAGAGCCAGCCGTAAATTAGACTCCATTGCAGAGCAGAATCCATGAGATTATTTTTTTTCTGGTCTTCCCCTACAATTCCCTTTGATACAAAATTACAGTTGCATTAATAGTGAGCGATTCTAAGTTCTCTAAATTGTAGAGGCAAATGCCAGGTTTTCTAAATCGAAGAGGCGAATCCAGGTTTTCTAAATACAGATAGAAGAGGCAACTTTTCCAAAACAGCCATGGTCTATAGTCTATGATGTCCATACAATGTGTATTAAAATACAGGGTCTGCGTATATTTTTTGGGGACAAAATGTGCTTTAGTAACTATTATTGTGGCAATAAGTGTCCATACGTAATATGCATTCAATTTCCCACGAAGCCAGTGAAGCTGAAAGCTAAAGAAGCTAAAAAGCAACTTGCAATTTACTGTCCTCGCAAAAAATGATTACCAACATGGCTGTCAACTTGTAAACACTTTAGGTAAGAGAGATAATTTAATTATATAATACATATTTTCAATACAAGAATATTTCCCCAAAGGAATCAAATATCAATAAAAAAACCTGCACAACAATACTGACGTGTGCATACTTGTATACTAAATTCCGTATGAAATCTGGAAAACGTTTCTGGGACTGGTAGAAAATATGGTGCTGGGTCACATCATAGACATTTTTTGTAAATATTATAGGTCGTTACAGATAATAATACTGACAACAAACAGTAAATCTAGGGTATACCTCTATATGTAACAAGCCTGGAAGAAATGTCTGAGAATGAAAAGAAATTTTCGGAATTGAAAGATCTTGTCCATGCTTAGAATATTAAACCCTTTTTTTTGTAAATAGGTTCCTTTGGATTTACATTGAAGGACTTATTACGCATTCAACCAATGTTTCCACATGGTTTCGACAGATTTTCATCCAGGTCGAAAATTCATCCAGGATTCTGGAGCTAACATTGGACAGACATTTCCGACATCCGGAGCTGCATAAGGAAAATCATGTAAGACGCCATTGCTCCAATAAGCTAAAACAAAAATGGGATTTTTATTATATGACATTGTTTATATTTTTTATAATGTATTGTTATTATTACACAGAAAAATGACAGGCTTGAGAGAAGAAGCTTATAATTTTGTCTAGCAATATTGAATCTGAATAACTCACGGAGCAAAGGAGGGGAAAGTCAATAGCGAAGAGCCCCGCAGCCTCCAATGTCCACACATCACTGGCAAGTTCCCCGGTAATTCGCTCACACTGTCAATATTCATTCAAGGGGATTTCTTATATAGTCAAGGGAAAAGTAATATCCTCCTTGCGAAGCGTACTTCCGTGTACCGTAGTAATTATAGACCTCAAGGGAAACGGAACTTGAGTGCGGAAATTAACTCTTTCTTATTCTATTTTGGGAATGGCACACCATGCAGAAATATACGCAATAGCTGTCAAAAAATCGCCAGATTTTTGCATGTCCTCAAAGGTGAGCCGGCTGCAGATGGGAACAGTGTTAAGTCCGCACACTTATTATTTGCCTTTTATCTAAAGTCAACCCTCTCTATAACGGACCACCCTACAGCATTTTTGGCACTATCATGAATCCTTCCGAAAGGTTTGCAATCATCAAATCCTTCTCTATGACGGTTATTTGATATAGTTTTTCTTTATAATGGCTATTTTGTAACGTTTTATCTCTATAAAACAAGGTATGACATTGGAGTCGGTATTCGAATTCAAATCGGAATTATAGTCATATTTTTCAGTATTTTAATTGGAATTAGTATCCATATTTTTGTCAGAATAATATTTAAATTGGAATTTATAATTACAAATACATCCGAAATTCAAATTCGTATATTCAAAATTTGACATTTGGATTCCGATACTTTATTGGTATTCGAAAATTCTTTCATTATCTTACGAATTCCCGCCTTTGGACAAGTTTTTTTTTGTGCAAAATCAAGGTATTGCAACAATGATTTTTTTAATTGGCAGTAATATAACAATTTCGTGCGTAAAAGCATCGATTTTTGCGAAATCAGAGTTGCGGAATCAATTTATAATTTTGTGTATTGATTTTGCGTGTATTTTAAGCTACAAATTGTCCCAGATTGCATTACAAATAAATTTGTGAGAGCATTCGAAAAGTATTTGAATACGTATTCATATGTCTCAATATCTGAATAAAATTCTATTGGAATTAGAATTTATATTTTAGATATCCGAAATTTAAATTTGTATTCATACTTATGAAAAACACGTATTTTAATTCGAATTTTAATTCACATTTTTTCGGATGTCATTCCTTGCGAAAATGGACGTAGCTGTTATTTAAAGAATTTTTTTTGTAAGACTTATTATTACCCGTGAAATAAGTTTCTCCGAACTCCGCATCCTTTCCTCATGGACCTCGGCCTGGCCTCTAATGCGCACACTGAGCATCCGGAGCTCCTGGCTTGTCTCTTCACCCTGTAAAAATCAAAAGTTTGAAACAATGTTTAACGGTAACTGTATTTAATGAAAAATTATCTCTGCAAAATAAATTATATGAAGAATACTAATATTTTGAACCGTATTATATACTAATATTTCAGATTTCCGTACAGTAAAATACGTACATAAAATACGTAAAATACGTACATATTTCAATACGGAAAGGTTTTTTAATTTAAAATAAAACACTAATAAAAAAGAGAGACACACCTGAGCTTTCATGGCATGCCCGAGATACGCGAGGAGGAGGATGACATGGAGGGAATTGACAGCAAATAAAAAGTGACAGACAATAATGATGAGACGCTCCTGGAATCCATATTCCCAGAAGCGGTACAAATTGTTGACGAGCCTCACTGCTGTGGACAGAATCAGGAGGACAACAATGCTTCCGCAAAGACGATTATACTGATGCAATGCCGCCCTGAGGCGGGACAGGTGTTTCATACAAACTTTCATGTCCCTCAACCTGAAGATCATTTTATCCCGGGAGGAAGAGGATCCCGGAGGACTACCTCCCAGGAGAATGTCCTCGACACAGGCCTTGTAAATACAGAATATAATTTGATGGGCACGAATGAGGTTCTCCGCGGACACCAAAGTCAAGCCGATACCGTAGAGGATGGACATCAAGGAATAGAAGTTCATCAGGATGAAGAAGGGCAACTGGAAGTAGACATGATTTGGGAGGATGTGATACCGGAAACTGGGACGATCCCCATCCCGCAAGTAACTCATGATGGCACTCACCGCGTAAGCTAAATTCGCAAGGACGAGAAGGATACCACTGAAGAGTAAGATCCATCCCATTTTTGGGCTTAATTTGATCCCATCCTTCTTCGGGAAGCTTCCGTCATTTGGAGGAACGAAGGAGCGGGAAATCCCAGGGAATCCTCCGAGAATCCCATAGAATTTGGAGATGTCCTTGGAGTTGATGAGGAAAAACAGTCGGAGGGAAATGTCTGTGAAGTTGAAGGCGAATTTCGCTCCGGATGTGAGGATTTTCTCCGCCAAAATGATATCGCCGACATATTCATAATAGACGGTGTCAATGTTGCTCAGGATTATGAGCCCACACATGAGGATGGGGTACCATGTTCTGGGGGCTCGCCAGACCCGGTGACGATAGGCCATGTGACAGCCAATCCAGGCTCCCCAATTGGGCACAAATTTTAGGTCGGGAATCAACATTTGACAGTGGACGCTTTTCACTTCTATTCATGACTATAATAGCAATTTTATTTTTTACTCATTCACTACAAACAGGATTTAATTTAATAAATGTAATCTAATTAATGTTTAGTATGTCATTCATCTCATTTGTATACACACTATTTTATACTCACAATCAGCTCAATGGAGTCGTTTGTACCTGATTATTTGTTATTTTTGGGTGGGTAAATTCTGTGAAAAGCAATTCATTTCGTCCCGTAGGTATTTGTAATTCTCTGTTTTGATCGTAGGCGTTTTATCCGATCGGGTAGATGTAATATAATTTTGTAATGGCATATACATATATACGGGTACATATTATTGATATTATGCATCATTATATGTATTTGTATGTACATAAATACGTACAAATTTTAATAGCAGTATGTAAAAATTCGTTCCACCAATGGAATTTGTTGTAGATACTAAAATTCCGTCCAGGATTTTCCGACAGCAGCAACATTTAATTCAAGCTATTCTCCGCCAACTTGAGTTGCATCATGAAAACGATGTACGTAAGAATGCCTTCGACAATCTAAAATGATTTTCTATATTACAGCACATTTGGTGAATAACTGCCGTATAATTAGTGGGAGAAGTGGCTAGAACATAATTATATGTACATACAAGATAATGTACGTAGACAGTACAGTATTTATGATTTCTCATGCTTATAGTGACATTTTTGTAGAATAGATCTGTGAAAATTTTCCAAACACCGATCTTACCGATGCCAGAAGATGTCCATCGAGAGTGTAGAAGCTTCCTGCCCCAAAAGCCCAGGTGTAGTCCGATATGGCTTGGGCCACTCGTTCTATCTGGAACAAGTTCACATTTTTTTGTTTTACAGCTAAGTCTTACGATGATTTTTATTTGTCATGTCAAACAAATTATCCATCATTTAAGTACATACCGACGTCAAATTAAGCTTACCAATGTCGCATGCGACGAGTAATGACATGGTCTAGCTTCCCGAATTTGAACCAAAGCTGTCCTTAGCTTGTCACTTCGAAGTTTCGACTGTCTCGGAAAACATAACACTATTGAATTCATTGTTACACAAGTATTTAAAACAGTAAAAATTTCAATAGCTAATTGTCATTAAAAAAACACATCTAAAAAAAATTCCAGGACTATCTTTTTCAGTTTTGTTTGTTATTCTTAAAATAAAGAAAATAATTAATTAATAAAAATAAAAAATTAATTAATTAATAAAAATAAATGAATAAATAATTCATTAAATAAATACTTAATATATACTTAATTAATTACTTAAATAAGCAAATAATTAATTAATAAAAATAAATAATTCATTGAATAAATAAGCAAATAATTAACAAATAATTAATTAGATAATTAATCGAATAAATAAACAAATAATTAATTAAATAATTAATAAAGATGTGAGAAAGTAATTATATGCTAGGATGGAAGGGAAGATGGCCCACATGATATTTCATCAGATGTCCCAGATACGCGAAGAGCCCCAGAAGTAAGACACTGCTAAATGTATCCGGGATATCTACAGCAAGTATATCCAGAGGGCGACAGTAGTATTTCTTGTTAATGCCGAACACACATAAGAGTGAAATGAGGGTCTGGACAATTGCCATGGATTTGCACAAGATTAGAAGGACGACAAATGCGGCGGAAACCCGACCAAAATTCTCCATCAACCGCTGGAGGAGGCTAAAATGCTTCAGATACAATTTCAATGTCCGAGTTGAATAATCCGGATAGTATCCCGTAATTTGCGTCTTGACCCCTTCCGATCTAAGCCAAGACTCGTAGGTGGAGTACAGATCAAAATGGAGGTAGAGGAGATCCCTCCCCAAAATCAGGATAAAGTTCATGGCGAAAAATAAGGAGCTGAAGACGGAGATATCATTGAGGATGTAAATGGTTGCGGGGAACCAATAGAACCGCCGAGGATTCTCCAGAACATAGTGGGAAGTCATTATTACTCGGATTATACCCACCATAATGCAGACGGTCATTAGAATCAGTATGAGCAATTCCAGGCCCCGGACATTCTTCCGAAAGTTATTTCCCTCCTGGAATTCCTCCCCGTCACGTTTCTCCCTTCTAACAAACGCCCTGATCTCCCCAATTTCCAATTGCAATCCCAAGATGTCGTGACTTTGGAACAGGAAAAGGATTCTGAGGACAAAATCCGCCCAGTATAAAACCCATTGCTGACCGAAACTGAGGATTCTGTGGGACAGAGCTGCGCTACCCATTTTCATGGTGTAGAAATAGTCCAGGTTGGAGTAGGCCATCAAGAGACACCAAGCAAGGCTGTAACTAACCAAAAAATAGGATCTTCTGGGGTAATCCCGGGATTTACAGAGGGGAAAACAGCCCACACATCGCCCGAAGGTAAGTAACCAGTCGAAGAATTTATCCTGTCTTGGTCCAGTCATTTTGGGAAATTAATCAGTCCTTCATAACGCACTTTTACCAATGTTGTTGGTGTATTAAACGTTTTTGTTCAAGTTCACAGTCTAAACCACAGGAAAAGTCATTCCATCTGGGATTTGGAACGCCCATACCACTCACAAATATTGGAGACGAGTATGGAGAGAAATGAAATGTAGATGAAAGTTCGAAAGAAATGGAGAAGACCAGAGATATATTGAGGAAGTTTAAAAACGATAAATTCAGAGGGAGATATTGAGAGATACAAAGAAATTCCGGGAGAAAAATTCAGAGGACAAAGAGAAATTCTGGGAGTGAAGCTCTGAGACACAAACAGAAGTTCAGAACGATAAATTCAAAAGGATCAGTCAAAAGAAATTCGGAGAAAGAGAGAATGGAAAAAAATGGAGAAAGAAGAGAACGAAATAGACAAAAATAGAGAGGAATAAAGAAAAATATACAGAGAAATAAAGAGTATAGAAGAATAGAGAGTAATAAAGAGAAGAATAGAGAGAAATGTGGAGAAATAGAGAAGAATAGGGAGAAATAAAGAGAAATGTAGAGAGAAATAGAGAAGAATAGAGAGGAATCAAGAGAAATAGAGAAGAATAGAAAGAAATAGAGAAGAATGGAGAGAAATAGAGAAGAATGGAGAGAAATAGAGAAGAATAGAGAGAAATAGCGAGGAATCAAGAGAAATAGAGAGGAATCAAGAGAAATTGAGAAGAATTATAATAGAGAGAAATAGAGAGGAATCAAGAGAAATTGAGAAGAATCGAGAGGATGAGAGAAGAATAAAGAGAAACAAAGAGCTTCGGAGAGAAAAGAGAACTTGAGAAATAAAAAGTAGAATAAGAAGCAAGATAACCTTAGAACGAATATGTCTGGGAGAGGACGACAGAGGAGAAAGTTTGACAGTAAAAGAACAAAAACCAGGAGAAGCAGAAAAATTCAGAGAGGAAAAGAGAGGAGAAAGTCCGAGAAAAAAGCAATCAATGGGAACCCCAGCGAAAGAGAACAACTCAGAGAGGCGGAGAGGAAGTCAGAGAGAGAAAGAGAGAGAAAGTCCCAAGCAATTTCCTGTACCTTTCACCTCCTCTCCATAAAGATGATGGAATTCCTTTCCGTCCCTAAGGAATTAAAGGAATTATATTTTCCGTTGTCAGACATGCACCAGCCTCACATCAGTTTAATTATGCCCACCAAAATACTTCCCATTGTGCCCTGTTCCACTTGATGACCTTGTAGAAGCTCAGAACCGAGCAATTTTTGACACATGAAGACATGCCATGACAGGGAAAATGCACAGCAACATGACTGTTGCTGTGTCAATCGATCACAAAGTGTTAATATATCCTCTCACACACTCACCACGATAGAAATTGACGAACGAAAGGACACAGTTGATGCAAACGGAGAAAATTTAATATACGCAATGACCATGAAAAACGAAGGTATACATACGGACATTTCGGACACAATTTCTTTTATGGACCGACAGTAAAGTCTTTTTTTTATTTTCCACACGCAATATGTATAAGATATAGCGAAAAAAACGGGGGTGATAAAAAAGTACGTGGGACTTGATTGATCGGTGCATAAAAAAGTCATTTGGAAGTATAAAAAAACGTGAATACGATACATGCTTTTGCTGATGTCATGATCTTTTTTACACCTCCACATTTTCTGGATTTGTCTGCAAAAAAAAATCATAGTTTTTCTCATTTTCTCTTCGTCCCCTAACTTTCTCCCTTAAATTTGGGACGTACTCGGTGTTTTGATGATTGCCTGGAGTGAAAAGTTTTTTTTCGTGAGCAATGAGTCATCAAAAATTAAAAGGAACGTGAAACAATTCCAGCACTAGAGAAATCGGAGAAAGTACTGTGCGTAGTAGCACAAATGCAAGCATGGAGTAATCGGGACTGAAGTAATGGAAAAAGTGGTGGAATCGTGAAAGCAATTTTCATTTCCGTGGAAAGTGCCTCTACAGTTATATGTATGGGGTAGGAGGAAGCAACAGCTGGTCACAGCTTTTAATTCACACTTTCAACATTAGTGGGAGGGAGGGCTAGCTCAACAAAATATGGATGTGGGAGACCAGAAGGAGACAATGCAGGAGAGACTTAGAAATGGAATAAAACATGACGAGAAAAGACGAAGAAGGAGACAGCAAGTAAAAGAGAAGGAAAGATACTAACTAAAGGAGACAAAGAGAGAAATATAAAGAGAAAGAGAAATTCACAGAGACAGAGAGAGAGAAAGTATTAAAAAACAAAGAAAGAAATTTAAAGAGAAAGAGAGAGAGAGAAAAGAGAGTGAACTTTAAAGACACAGGAAGAGAGACAAAAAAGAAATTTAAAGACAAAAGAGAGAGAAAAAAGAGAATGAAATTTAAAGAGAAAGAGAGCGAGAGAGAAATTTAAAGAGAAAGAGAAATTTAAAAGGTACGAGAGAGAAAGAAATTTAAAAGATACGAGAGAGAAAGAAATTTAAAAGGTACGAGAGAGAGAGAAAGAAATTTAAAGAGAAAAAGAAATTTAAAAGGTACCAGAGAGAAAGAAATTTAAAAGGTACGAGAGAGAAAGTAATTTAAAGAGAAAGAGAAATTTAAAAGGTACGAGAGAGAAAGAAATTTAAAGAGAAAAAGAAATTTAAAAGGTACGAGAGAGAGAGAGAAATTTAAAAAATAAGAGAGAGAGAGGAAGTTTTTAGAGAGGGAAAAATCTAAAGAGAGAGAGAAAGTTAAACAGAGACAAATTGAAAAAAGAGAGAGACATCGAAAGACGGAGAAAAATAGAAATAGAGAGAAACGCACGGAGGAAGAAATTGACAAACAGCGAGAAAAATTGAAACACAGAGACAACGAACTGAAAAGATGGAGCAAAGAGGGAGAATGAACGAGAAAGACCACATAAAAGAGATATACAAACATGAAAGCGGGTGAAAGAAAAGAAAGGGACAGAAAGGAAAAGAGAGGAATCAATGAACAGAGTAAAAAGTAAAAGAGACAAAGACCAAGAAAGAGGGAGTGGCTGGAGGAAAAAAGAGAAAGTCAGAAAGAGTGCCAGAGAAATCCCAGAAGCATTCCTATCCGCAGAGACACTAATTGCATTAAATTGGGGCGTCCACCTCACTTTCCCCGGCCGGACACATAAAAACTATTTCCATGAGGCATGAAATTCCATAATGGTGTGTACGTATCCATAAAGCTTATGACATTCCTCATAATATATGTATGTACCTAATTAGTAGATCCCAATAGAGATTTCCTACCCACCCTCCCAGCTCTTTTTCCACGTCCTCCCCATCCCAAATGACCCGGAAGGTAAACAAAGCGTGGAGAGATGGTCTCTATTTAGGTCAGCATGCTTCAGTAATATCTCCGTAATTATTACCATGTAATTTCATCCTAAAAAAAGCGTCAGGCAGACGCCAAAAATCACCAGGCAATGGCCTGGACAACTGAGTTGAAAAAAAAATATGTACACACGTCAATCCTTTAATTACACTCGTAGACATTACTCAATTTCCCCCGAAGCTTTCTCCTCCCATTATTTCTTCATCCTTTTCGGTTATAAATATTAGGTTTGTTTTTCCTATAAAATATGTACGGGTATATTTCATTTCTCTTTCTCCGTTTGAAATATTAAATGTAATGAAAGTGGAACGCTTTCTCTTCCGACTTGTTCATATCCAAAAAAAAATGGTTCGGGGCATGTGAAATTTGATGCCTGACGGGCGGGAGAATTATTTAATATCAAATCAGATTTCTCCTCCTTTTTACCCTCTCACTTTTGAAATTTGATGCCTTTCCCTTTTTTTTACCAGTTAGAAAACATTTTTTTGGGTCAAAACACTTTTCCAGGTGGTTGGATTTCTGGGCTTTCTCTGGACTTTCTCCTATTTTATAACATTGGATTCGTCTTGGGTGGATTGTCTTGGGTCGTTTTTTTATCCCGTCTCAGCTTTCTCCATTTTTCTGCCGGGGGTTTATCCCAGGAATTTTGTGGGAGAAAATTCTTTTTCTTGGGTTGATACAATTGTTTTTAGGCTGGAATTCCCCGCAGTTATGGGCCTGGCTCTTTCCCTAGTTTCGCCCTTTTTCTTTTGCGGGTGTTTATTACAGCTGCTCCTATACACTTTCATAAATAAAAAGGAACCTGCAGGGGTCCAATTGTCTGTAATTAAAGGCTGAGCCATGTGAAACCGACTTTTCGGGGCTTCATGGGCCCATATGTGGTCTTTGGATGGGCTTTATTCCCCTTTTTTTGTTAATTTGTGGCCTAACAAAATGGGAGACGGCACTTTCTCCAGCTTTTCTCCTCCTGCTGGGTTGAGAAAGATTCCTATAATAAATATTTATGCTGGAGAAAAGTGCTTGAATCAACAATTAACCACCTTGTTTAGGTTTATGCCCAGGCGGAGATATGGCCGGGTAAATCTATATACTTTCCCTGGACATATGAGAAAGTATACAGGGTATTTATCAATATTTAGGTCCCCGAAGTTACCCCGAATTTCCCCGGAAGGGACCGGAAAGTACTGTTAATGTACAGGAAATGTAAGGACCTTAGATGTATATAAGAAACCGTTAAACATTACTATAATTGCATATTTATACTTTAATTTATTTTTACCCCAAAATGGGACTGTTGCAGCAATTTTAAACAGGAATTTCCCGCTTCTGAACCGGAAGTCGACGGACAATTTCTTTCATTTTATCCTCTGGGAATTGCATCATGTTTTGCCTTTTTACATTCATGAAGACAAAGGAAATAATTCATTAATAATAAATAGAATAAATGCCATGCATCCATGCCTATTTCCTATGGCGTATTGCTGTCGTAACAATACACGTGCTTATTGACGTATGCACGTATTTATACATGTTAATTATACACAGTAAACGTGTGTGCACATCCCCTCATTGTATGTATGTATGTACATACATACCATTTAAGCCTTTATTTACACATGTCTAGCACGTGCCTGGAGGTGCTAACAATGACCTTTTTATAATTTAATAAGAAAGCAAATTTAAAAATGACATTGGACTGACTCAACCAGGAATAATTGGAGTGTTCATTGGCATGTTTTGGTTGGGATGAGTGCGTATTTCCAATATACGATTTCAATCCAACCATACATTTATTTATACATTTCAACCCTTTCATTTCAAAGTTGAGGGGAAGTTTGTGAGTTATTGGTAAATGTGAAAGGTCACATTTTGTTACAGAAAATTCGTCTGGGGCAAAACGATATAACAGTTTGCGTGTTTTTTGGCGGTAGGTACATGATATTTCTTGGAGCCTTATGGATTTATGTAGAGGATGAAGCGGGAAATCTCAATAAAGTATCCGACTTTCTCCGTGCCAAAAAAATATCCGTGGGCTTTCCCTACGTGAGTGAAAGTCGGTGGATAAACGTCCCTCGTCTATTTTTACACACCGCCAAGCCCAGGAGGCTAATAAGAAGAATTGCCCGACCATATACTTGTGTGCTGGAGTCGGGACAAACGAAAAACAAGACGTTTGTCTGTAAACTCGTTCGTTACCATAATAAGGAATTTCCATGCTTTCTCCTCACACGGGAAGTGAAAGCGTTTATTTCTTGTCTTTCGTAGGAGGTTTTTCCCCTGTGAATAATTTCCTTCTCCACCCACAATTTTTCTTTGTCTTCTCACGTGATTTCCTTATGTCAGTCTCCATATTGTTTGCCCACCCACATTTTCTACCTTGTAGGAGCCAATTCTACTTTCTTCACCACAAAAAATAATTCTTTCTTGCCACAAAATATTTCTTTCTCTCAAAAAAATATTTTTTTCTTCCCAAGAAATATTTTTTTCTTCCCGAGAAATATTTTTTTCTTCCCAAGAAATATTTTTTTCTTCCCGAGAAATATTTTTTTCTTCCCAAAACATATTTCTTTTTGTCCAAAAAATATTTCTTTCTCCCCAAAAATTATGTATTTATTTCCAAAAAATATTTCTTTCTCCCCAAAAATTATGTATTTATTTCCAAAAAATATTTATTAATTTCCAAAAAATATTTCTTTCTTTTCAAAATGTATTTATTTCTCTCCAAAAAATATTCCTTTCTTTCGAACAATTATTTCTTGCTTTCCAAAAATTATTTATTTCTCTCCAAAAATTATTTCTTGCTTTCCAAAAATTATTTATTTCTCTCCAAAATTTATTTCTTTCCTTCCAAAAAATATTTCTCTCTCCCGAAAAAATATTTATTTCTCCCCCAAAAATTATTTTTCCCTCCCCAAAAAGTTACTTTCTCCATTTGGTAGTCTGTCAAGAAATGAGCAAAAGTCACATAAGAAAGGATTTTCTTAAGAAAGGAATCTTTTTGGATTAATCAATTCACATGAGCTCATCCCCTATAATGATGTGACGTGGTCGTAATAGAAGAGCTTTTACCGAGAAAAAAGCCATTATTCCAAGGAAAAATCGGAGGAAGAGTTATGGAAAAAGGAGGAGAAAGTCTAGTTGAGCACGTAATGTTTGCCCACGTCAATCCTTCCCTTTTTTGGATCTCATCATCTCCCCAATGAATCTTTCATCTCAAAAGACGTGGGGAAAGCTTTTGGATTCATCTATTAGACAATCTAGTAGATGTCTGGAGTGGGTCTTACCCTCGGAGAAAAAACAACTTTCTATACATATGAAATGTGGCCTTTTGGCGTAGATAGTGCACATACAGAACAATACCACCCACATCTTTCCGCTTATGTTCGCACATACATATGATGCTCCCCCGCAGAAGCTATTCCTCATAAATTGTTTTTCATGGAAGATTATCTTGGAAATTTCCTAGATTTTGAACATCTTCATAGGAAATACGAGAGTATGGGCACAAAAAGGTTCAAGTCCTTTGACGAAGTTGGTACTTCGTTATCGAATTAAAGTGCTTTCACCAGAGCTTTCTCTGGGATATTTGTGATGGAGGAATTTTGAAATTTCTTTTGATTTCTCATTTATACATGAAGGAAATGTTTATTTAATAAAATTTTGTCTCTCGCTCTGGTAGAAACTTCCTCTCTCTCTCTGCCTCTCTCTCAGAATTTTTTTTTCTCTCTCTCTTTCAGAAATTTCCCCTCTCTCTCAGAAATTTCCTGTCTCTCTCTCTCTTTCAGAAATGTCCTCCCTTTTTCTCTCAGAAATTTCCTGTCTCTCTCTATCAGAAATTTCCCCTCGCTCCCTCTCTCACTCCGAAATTTCCTCTCTCTCTATCAGAAATTTTCCATTTCTCTCTCTCTCTCACTCCGAAATTTCCTCACTTTCTCTCTCTGTCAGAAATTTCTCTCTCTCACAAAATGTCCTCTCATTCCTTAGAAATGTCATGTTTATATCTCTTTTATAAATTTCCTCTCCCTCTCTATGTTTTAGGAATTTCTCCTCTTTATTTTTTTTAATGTCTTTTTGTCTGTCTTAGAAATTTTGTATCGCTCCATCGTTTAGAAATTGCGTTCTCATTTACAAATTTTCCATCTCTATTTCCTGTCTGCATTATAAGATTTTCATGAACTTAAACCTTGTTGAATCTACGTTCTTATGTGGATGTATTTGATGCAACCCCGATACAAGTGCACATTGATCAATCTCTCATCCTCAGAACAACACAAATCTGCATGTAAAATCCAGGGTTTGTCAACCCATAAAAGTCAGCCCTTTATCCCAAGTTGTCATTCCCTTCAAATAGCGTGTGTGGCCGTTGAGGAAAACATCCCGGGTATTAAAGGATGAATGGGACACTTGCCACTGTATGAAGACAAAAAGCAGGAGGATGGAAGGCCATACGGTAAGGAAACATGTGGATTTACCCCCACAGAATGTGATTTGTTACGCCATTTGTTTGGTTTGTCAGGGAGTGAAAAAATTACTTTCACAATCCCGTGACAGAGTGACAACTTCCCACTTGATTCTCTTGTCTCAAGGCACTAGCAAAAATCCTTCCCTATAACGGCCAGGACTATACCAAGAAGGAATCTCCTAGAATCTGTAATAACGATTTTTTTTCTTCCGTTTTAATCCCATCCTCTTACGGAGATCCGGATAGACCTTTAAACCGAATTTCATGCTTTGTAGCTCCACTTTTCCTCTTCAAAAACTGGAGTGTACAGAGGAGACAAGGAGATAAAATTGGAGAAAGGACCACTTGAGACTGTCTGGGC